>JBBPKM010000553.1:0-13667 GCA_038089255.1 Austroboletus rostrupii
GGCTTCTGTACAGGCCATGGCCGCTTCCTTGCCAAGGAAGGCGGTCACGACGCCGAGGCCGTAGCCAGCCGCCTTGGCTACGCCAGTGAGTATTGTGGGCCGTACTCGATGTTGTACTTGCAACTTGTCCATGACTAGAAGATGTCTTTTTTCCTGGTCCCACATGTCCTGTACCAGGGACGGTCGCCCGAGCTGAACACGACAAGTGGCGTCCAGCACGCACCTGAATCAATGGGCCCACCGTTGGGTCGCGCCCGAGCACGGCCATTTGTCCCTTGTAGATGTAGTTGGCGGCGATTTCGCCCGCCTGGTCGACGCGCAATGCGCTGTCTAGGACTGCGCGCTGTCGCGGCGTAAGGTCAGGCGGCGTGGAGGCTCGTGCAGGGACGTGGGCATGGGCGGGGGTGGTGTAGACGGCGGATGCTCTGGTGGACAGGGCGCGGACGAGTGGACGTGAGAGCATGTTACGGTTATGCTGTCCGCGACGCATAGGGCGGCGCTCGCCAAAGGTCAGTCTCTGTCGTCGTCGCGAGCGTCGTCTCGGTCACTGTTTTTCCCTGGCCTCAGGTGGCTTCAAAGACGTGTCCGACGTCCTCTTGTCAACGGCCGACGACATATCCCGTGCATGCAAAATACCCCCTCTCGAGGTCAATAAGATTATCGCCAGCATCTGCCGGGAACATGCCCAGCCTCTCCGTCCACTCCAAGTCTTCTTGTCCGAGGCCAGCGAGTCCTTTACTACAGGCGACTCCGAACTCAACGCCGTTCTTGGCGGTGGGATCGCTACCGGCATGGTCTGGGAGGTAGTCGGCGAGAGGTATGTGCTGTTGTCCCCGATCCTCCCAAATGTTGAGGCATCTCGTCCCAGCGCTGCAGGAAAAACTCAGCTGGCCCTTCAGCTCGCTCTTTCAGTGCAGCTTCCCAGCGGCCTCGGCGGTATATCTGGCTCAGCGTGCTACATCACCGTTGCCTCCCACCTCCAAACATCGCGTCTACAGCAAATTCTGGACACCCATCCCATCCTCTCCCCCGATTTTTGCGCTTTCTCCGATGTGCAGACCGTCCAGACACCGACGATACCCAGGCTCATCCATGTTCTCTCAACATTCCTTCCGCAATACATCGATCACGCTACCTCTAGATCTCCGTCCTCGAAGCCACTCCGGCTAGTCATCGTCGACGCGCTCGCAGAGCTTTTTCATTCCGCGGGCAAGACCACCACAAAAACGCTCATCGAACGCTCTCGCCAAATCTGTGAAATATCTTCCCATTTACACCATCTCGCAAACCAATACCGCATTGCCGTGCTCGTTCTAAACGAGGTCATCGACGTCGTCGACCGTGATAGGCCTTTGGACACGGACGCGATCAGCTATCGAGGCCAATCCAGGCTGTTTGGCAGAGCAGACAGCATCCCTGGTGAAGACCGCAAGGAAGCAGCGCTCGGTCTCGTCTGGGCAAACCAAGTGAACGCTCGTATATTCCTCACTCGGACTGGGAGGAGGCGATACTTTGACGAGGGCGAGCTCCCCAAAAAGCGGCCTGCTATCGGCGCCGACTCAACTGCCCGTTTGGCCCCACCCGCCATCAGTGACGAGCCGTTGCTCCTTCGACGTCTCTCTGTCGTGTTCAATCCAGTGGCCGCACCTGCGTCGTGTGACTATGTCGTCACGATACAAGGTATCTCTGTCTTACCTGGAAGCACCGTCTCATTATCCGCACTGCATGCCAGCGCGAATCCCCGTTCGATAGCGAGTCCCGTTGACGAAAAGGGGAGGCAGACGGACAACGTTGCGCCATTGGATGCCGGTCACATCGCTGATAGCTTTACTGTCGAAAGCGATAAACCGAACCAGGACGAGGACGAGTGGGACAGTTTTTGGGCGCAAAACTCTTTACCAGATGACGCCTATACTCAGATAGATTTACCTGATGCAGCCCCCACCTCTAATGCATGATGTTTGCTCCAAAATTATACGAATGAAAATATAAACGAGTGCCTTGACGATATTTATCGGTACGCTATAACTACAAGGTTGATGATCTCCAGGAACCAGTCCTGCGCACAGGCGACAACGGAGCACGCATAATCAGCAAACAGGCCCGTCACTCCAGCGTGAGTAATTCCGTCCTTTAGATGACTTCCTTGCTGGAGGTGATGTATACATCACATCCAAAGCATGCGTGTGTGCTGCATAGCGTGAGCTAGGTGCCTTTGTAATCGGATACCGTGGCATCACTTGGACGGCACCGGGATGCTTGTCGATCCATGAAATGATAAAGCCGGCCAATCCTAGTTCCATCGGCCATGAGTTTGGCCCCGAGGGTGACGTGCATGGTGACACACCGAGGACGAGAGACACATATGCCATGGCGATCTCGATGCCCCCAGGGACACAGCGGCTCGCTGAGTTTGCGAAATCGATGCAAAGGCCCATGCCATGATCTTGTCGTGCGCGGACCGTCAGCAGTGCGGCAAGCACTAACAGAGCGATCAGCGCCGAGCGAACAAGCGGTAAACGTAGAACGAGCCCCATACCACAACTGAACAGGCCACATGAGCCAAACAGGACCACGTTCCTTGTGTTGCTCGAGTCCTCGTCTCGATTCGCGAATTGATGACAGAGACTAGGCACGAGTTAGGCAAGGAGTACATCTCGAGAAAGCAGAGTACTCACCAGCTAATAATGATGAGTAGATCGAGGCCGCTGAAGAAGAGGGTCAAGGATTGAAATACTACAGATGCGCATGTCACTTGATAGTCCGTGGTAAGCATCTTGACGACGACGTACTCCCCGCAGCCTTCTCATGAAAACCGATTATAGAAATAATAAACGATGTGATATTAGTGATGACGATGAAAGCTATGGGTGATACCGTCGGCTGGCGATCGAAATAGGAATAGAAAAACTTACAGAGAATGATTGCGCGCGAGAGAGCAAAGGGAAAGGCCATGGTGTCACAGACAACTTTGAACCAGAGTTATGGATAAAGAGGGGGGATTAGGTAGCCAGGCTGGCACATTTTATTTAGTATAGCGCAGTGGACTGTGGATTGTGTGGATCGCCAAAGCGGAGTCGGGCTAACCGTGCGCACATCTGAGTGCAGATACAGTTCGAATCTGACAGCTTTGCCGGCCTGTGATTGGATATCCGAGTAAAGTAAATCAAGCCGCGCAAAAAATCTTTGAATCGAACAATGATGATATATTGTAGGTATGTAATCCAAAACAGCAAAGCCAAGAGCCAATAAAGCGAATGCTAACCTATACAGTACAGTGACAAAGTCTAAACAAAATGACAACACACCAGGGAATCCATGCTCATGTATGATCACTAAAGTTCCATATTTTGACTTCGCCGTCGTCGCTTCCCGACACTATCTTGTCTTCTCCGAGACCAATGCAAGTCACCGCTCCGCGATGGCCAAATAATGTAGCTGTACACCTGCCCTCTTCACGGTTCCACACCTAGCACTCAATGTGAATTCACTGACGAAGCAAGGGAAGCGCTTGTGCTCACCTTGATTGTGCGATCATGGCTGCCGCTGACAAGCCGAAGTTTATCGCATGCCACTGTCCACACGCCCTCAATGTGTCCGAATAATGTCCGTGTGGCCTTGCCCGTCTCAACGTCCCACAACTTGATTGTATTGTCCAAGCTTCCCGATATCAACACTGGCTTTTTGACCGGTCTGCGGGCAGTACGAGCCGTTGAAACTCCTTCGTCCGGGCTTCCATTTCCCTCGTTGGGCGTGATGGGAGTGGAAATATCCGATCCTTCCGTAAGCCAAACGTTGTCAGAAGAAGAGTTCTCGCCGACATGTGCCGAGTCTGCATGCCAGCCTTTATCTTCGATTGATTCGTCACCCACTTCGAGAAGTCGTAGGGTCTGAACCTGACCGACGTGGCCAGTAAACTGACGCACACACGTTCGCTTCGCAAGATCCCAAAGTCGGATGAGTCCATCATCAGAACCAGAGAAAAGCATCTTTCCAGTCTCGATTTTGAGCGTAGATCGACAAGGATCGGGAGGGAAGCTTGCACTTCCGTAGGCATCCCACAACCTCACTGCATTGACCCAATCGCAATGTCCACGGAGGGTAAATGCCTCTCCAGTGCAAAAGTTCCATATCTTGACGGTCGTGTCGACGCTACCGCTCGCCAGGACACTCGCATCGAAATTGAGACATACCACGCCCTCGGTATGCCCCTCGAGCGTGCGTATGCATTCTCCTCCGCGCCAATTCCACACGCGGATTGTATGGTCCATGCTTCCTGTTATCAACTTTGCTTCGTCAAACTGGAGCGCTCGCACAGCCCTCGTATGACCTCTAAGACACTGAACCTCGACACCTGTTTCGAGATTCCAGACGCGTACAGTGCGATCGTAAGAGCCTGTGATGAGGATAGGAAAGGAGGGGTGCTGAAGAGTTTCACTGAATTGTAGGCACATAACGCCGTCCTGGTGACCTTGCAGTGTACGGACAAGACATCGGCCACGGCGCCAATTGCGCTCTATGGCAAGGCGTTCACTGTAGACATCTTTCCAAGGACGAGTCGTGACTTGCTGCCGGGGGTCTTCTGAGGGGATAAGGAGATCGGTGGGACAGGGACTCGAACCGGGCGAAGGAGATTGTGAGGTCAAACCGTGGGATGCGTGGAACGCTGACGACAGATCGCGGGGGTGGGGATGACTATCGAACTTTGGACGTTTCCCAGGCCTTTCTAGAGGAGAATCGGCGGATTCCAGCTCCCGCTTCGAGGATGGGGGATGATGAATTTGACGCCTACGTTCCAGGATAGGCAAACCCCAGCCACACTTGAGGCATTTTTGACCGATGTGCTGCTGGCATATTTCGCGCCAAAGGATATCGTCGTCGGCAAGGCTACGCCAACGTTTGGAAACCTGGGCAGCGCGACAGAGGGATGTAGCGTCGAGGTAGGCGAGAATCTTGAGAGAGACTTCGCGAGGGAGAACGGTGAACGGGTCTATTCTGGTAAGATGGCCGAGCTGCTCTGTGAGGAGGGAGAGCTGGGAGAAGCAGCACATGGTGAGGATGCCTTGAAGGATGAGCTCGCGCCTCGGATGGGGGGAGGAGGAAAAGCCGGACCAGATCGAGTTGACTGCCTGTCGTTCCTCTTCGGGGAGAGCATCGAGGGCCTTTCACGACAGATCAGCAGGGCTCAGATGGGCGGAGGAGGACAAACCTGCTGAAGCTTCACGTTGGTGCCCTGGTCTGCGGTGCGCTGGTGCCGGACACAGAGCTTTCGAGGCGCATGCTGGGGATTCGGGACCGACTGCGGCAGGACGTCCATCCTGGCGGCCCCAGTGGGTTGTTCCGAGTCCGGGGGCGCAGGAGACGGAGGGTTGATGTACGTCGTAAGCGATGGAGTAATAGCGAGGCGGGGTGCAGGAAGGGTGTCGCACTGATATGAGCCCGAGCTCGCTGCTGCGGACGTGGTCGCCATACATGGCGCTGACGGCGACCGAGATTTTTGACTCGTCCTCATCGCCGCCCGTGACGCACATCGCACGCGACATGACGCGAGTCTTGGCTCACGCAATTAACACCGCCACTTTCCCTTTCCAACAATACAGCCACTTTCCACACAGCGAGTCGTTCGCAATTCGATATCATACTATACGCACAAATCAGATAACACACACGCACACGCACACAATCGCCATTCCTTTCTGCTGCGGAATCATCAATCCAGCGTGATCCTCAGCTGCTCCAACGGTATCGGCTCGAATGTGTCCAGATCGATACCCCGTGAGCGTAGTTCGGGTATGCAGTGTGATGGTACAAGCTGCCGGTTTAGCTCAGGCCGCACAGAGAGCTCTGTATGTACAATCGTCAGTCATCCACCATTCTGTCCCAGCTACCCTACTTACCCTCTCGCGTAAAGTTGAACAGAGGAGGGAACTCCTTCTGATTGGGCATCCTCGCGCCTTCCCCACGCAACTCATCAAAGAAAGGGTGTACCATGGCCTCCACTGCACTTAACCGTGCCCCGGGTGTATACTCGAGGAGCTTGGCGACCAGATCTATCGCTTCAGGCGCAGTGCGCGGTCGGAAGACCTGCAACATTCGTTAGATACCGCACACTGGGAAGCATTCACACCAACCTTGTTGAATGGATGAGGTTTAATCTGGGGAAACTTGTGTTCCATATAGTTGGGGTTCATCGTCTTGATTTGCTCTCGGGATGGCGTACCCAGGACCTTGATGATTTCGACCAGCTGGTCGATACCACTTTCGCCTGGGAAGAGCGGCTGTCCTAACATCAGTTCAGCCATGACGCAGCCCGTCGACCATATATCTGTTTAGGCAGTACATTAATCCAGTGCTACACACTAGCATGCAACACTGACCAATATTTGTTGTGTAGTTTGTAGCTCCAAAAATGAGCTCAGGTGCACGGTAGTACCGCGAGCAAATATAACTGACGTTGGGCTCGCCTGCCACGAGAATCTTTGCTGACCCGAAGTCGCACAGTTTCAAGACCCCCGTGGCGGGGTTCAGGAGCAAATTCTGAGGTTTGATGTCACGATGGCAGATGCCAACCGAGTGAATGTAAGCGAGGGAGCGCAAAAGTTGATACATGTACAGTTTGATTTGTAGGGCGGGCATGGGCTGCTTGAGTTTGGAATAATGGCGACTAGCGCGATACACGGTTTCAGGTACATATTCGAGGACCAGATTGAGATAGACCTCGTCCTTCTAGAGTGGGGATGAATGGCTTGGCAGCAAGGCGACATACGTGAACCAACCTTTTCTCCGTTGGAGTAGAAGAACGCCTTGAGGTCGACGACGTTTGGGTGCGAGACGAGTCTCATGATTTGGAGTTCGCGGTTCTGACCAGTAGATGTCAGCAAATGATGTGTCGCATAAAAGGGGGGGAGGAAATATCAAGGGGGGGGAAAGGGGGGGAAATGGGGAAAAAAAATCGATGGAGAGGTGATGCAGACCTTGAAACGTTTGTCTTGGAGGACTTTCTTGATGGCGATTTCCTCCGAGTTCTTTTCGGAGTCTGCGACGAGTTTCGCTTGGAAGACGATGCCAAAGGAGCCGTTGCCGATAACTTTGCAATTCGTGTAAGCGAGTTCGCGTTGTTCGCTCGTCTTTCCGTCTGAGGCAATGACCTTGACGATCCTGTGGGGGTCGTCGATAGCTAGGAGATTGACGAGGAGGTCAGGATCCGATTGCATTGATGTGCGGGGGACGATGAGGGGAGAAGAGACGAGTGGGAGATGACGGAAGGAAGAGGGCGGGAAAACCATATATGGATGTGGGGATCGGGGAGAGGACAATGGGCAGAAGGCGACTCACGTGACAGCTTGACGCCGTTTATTGGAGCGTTGGAGGCCATCTGAGCAGGACGGTGGATGGCTGGGAGAGACGCGCGTGAGATGGGCGGGGATCAGGGCGGGGACGGGTGCGAGCGGGGGATCGAGGCGGAGGGGCGGGGGTGCTGGGCGGGGGCAGGCGGGGAGGGAGGGCTGGGGGTGTGGGGGACGAGTGGACGGCGCAGGACAAGGGACGACAGTCGCCTGCGAGGAGCGCACTGACGGATCCCTCGTTTGGTCCTGTGACCTCGATGTGACCCAAAGATGTACAAATACTTGGCCGCAATATTCCCCTCCTCATCGTTCTCTCCATCCTCGCCCCCGCCCCGTCTTGTCTCCGATCTCGCTTCCTTCCATCAGAACATCCCCTCGCATTCTTTTTTCCCAGACTCGTCTTAACTTGCATGTTCTCAGCACGTCTACGTTATCCCATCGAGCCAGCGGCCCGTAGCGGCGAGGCTGATCGCCGAGCCACCGTAGATACCAGCATCGCGCGCATTCGATTAGAAAATCCGATCCCCTGATGAGATGACATGCGCTGATCTAAATTGGATACCTGGTCGTGCTACATTGTAACAGATCTAAATCGACCATGGAGACAATTAATCTCGCGCTGATCTCTTCGTTGCGTAAAACGTTCGCTAGACGGTATCCATTTCGTGTACCGCACAGGTGCATCGCGGGGACTAGCCATCCATAAGGCGATGGTTGGCGACGCACATGGATGCTAGGAAGAGCCGTGACCCATCACACGAGGAGCACCCTCTCGAGTATGATTCAGACTCACAGTGCTCGAGTTTGCAGCACAGTCCTGCTGAAAACGGAGGCGTGGCCGACTGAAAAACAACAGGCCAGCGGAAGGCTGGAACTATGTAATAAAAGATGCGGAAGACCATAATAGGAAGGTACGCGGTCACGGTTCGAATTCGAACACGGCCAGCGGCTGGCTCTCCTTGTCTGCCGCCCCCAAGTTCGTACAACTGGTGCTTTCGGTGAGTAGTATTTGCCCCCGCTCCTCCCCTTTCATCAACTGCCCGACTTTGCAAGCCCACCTCGCTCTGTCACCCTGTCAATGACCTTATGGCACCACACGTCGCGGACCTGAACACATCTCGATCAATGAGATCTCCCCCGTCATATGGCCTTCAAATGCCCCATGTTTTCGTGATACCACCAGAGGAAGAACAGCGGGACAACCCACCGTGGTGCTGCTTCGACGCCGACCTCCCTCCGAATCCTGGCCTACATTCTCTCGGCGTTTCCAAGCGCGACATCCCCCCTTCCACCACTTATTTTGCCCCTGTGAACCAGAGGCTCCCCGCTTCAAGGAAACTGGAGAAGAGACAGCATCCAGAGGCCTTAAAGATAATCGAAAACAAGTCGTCTCAAGCAAGAGGTCCGCGGGATGATTCGGATGTTATCGAGGTGGTCAAGGTGAAGCGCTGTAGAGAAGCGCCTATGGACCTAGAGGAGAACAAAAACGTCAAACGGCCCAAGACGCTCAGGGCACGAGCAACCGAAGCACTCCAGTCGATTAAGAATGTTGGCAAGAGCTCGCACAGGACCAATGTGAAGGAGCTTTGGGCGTCAACTGAAAGCACGCCTGACATTTCTAAGGGCGACCAAGAGCAGCGTCCGAACCAGACAGACTTCTCTACTGCCACCATGCCTACGAGGAAGGGCTCTCTCTCATGGAGCAATTCACGGTCGCTTTCGCAGGTCTTCCAGCCCTTGAAGCCTTCACCGCCGGTGTCGTCATTCACTCTTCGTGTAGCACCTACTCAAGCACACCATTCCCTTCCAGTCACGAATCCACCACGTCTTCCTCATCTCATGTACAGCAATTCGGATCCGTATCCATCCCGAAACGATGCTGCGGACACTCTTGCGGTTGACGATGCCCCGAATAGACCTGCTTCCCCGAAGCCTCCCACGAAGAGCATAAATTCAAAGTTCTCTGTCAAAGAACTCCACCGACTCTTTACTTTTTCATCGCCCCCACCGGACCAGTCGGTTTCGACGTCGGCTACAACGATACCCCTTTCATCTGCTGCTAATAATTTCACACTATCGGCTGCTTCTTCTACGCTGTCATCTGGTTATCTAGATGTCTCCGCGGAGGGGAACACGCACACGGATGCGCACTTCCTTGGTGTTGACAGTGCGGATCGAAGCCAAGCCTCGCGGCGTGGTCAAACATCTCGCGTTCGCCACGGTAATAACCCCGCGCCGCGTCGGCTCAGCGATGTCAGTTTCGAAATGAAACTTGACTCTCTCCACTTTGATTCACTTTCTTTTGATCCCAACGACTTTGATGTTTCTATGGAATGAAACGGGAATAGCATGGGGTAATATTGTTGTTCTGCCGTTCTATTCGCGATGTTGTCATTTTTGTCACAACCGCAGCCGATCTTCATAGGATTCACCTTAAGAAACCTGAATGTATCTCCCAGATCCGCCTTTTTCGTTTTTGGACGTGCTGGAACACGCACCATTTCCTTCCCATCTTTCAGAATTATTGCACTGCATCAACCATCGTTATTCAAGCACTTGCTTTCTGATATACGGATACTTTCCTCTTGTTTCCAGTGGCGTCCATGCTAAATACGTTTTCCATCCATATCTAAATTCAAATCATGTAGATCTATGTCTTTATCTTGTATTCAAACTGTCTAAACATCGCTTCTGCCTTTGCATCTAGAAAGCTGATTCCATGCCATGTCGAAAGCTGATCTGGTCTAGCAGTAGCGTACTGTAGGTTACAACCCTCTGGCACTTGATAAAGTTGATTCCCATTTTGGATCGAGTTGTTGCGGGCCGCGAGACATTCTCTCTTCACGCTCATACCATCAGTCCCAATGACGTCTACGTGTGTTTCCCCCAACGATCTCGAGGGACGTACTAATCGCATTGACTGATAGATTCACCCCATCCCAAGCCGTCGATATGGAGAAGGAGAGGGACTGGCCCATGCATCTGGGCAAGTCGCCACTCATCAGCGCCTCACGATGTCCCAACTGATCGCGCCCCAGGCATGTTGGACTGGCATGACACCAAGATCGTCTTCACGAAGCAAACTCTCGTGGAGTTTCTCAAGTAAGTGGCTCGGCGCGTCGAGGGAACGCACGCAGCAAGTTCAGCACTTTTAGCCAGATACACTGGCGTCACCGTCGATCCGGGCTTTAAAAACATTCAAAAGTTGCCGCGTATGTTGTTTCTTTTCATTGCTGTAGGTCCCCATGTTGGAACGCATGTCTAGGATATGCACAGTTTGGGACTATGACCGCCAGCGGCGCCCCGGCAGAGGCGGTCAAAGGTATGGAAAATAACTCGATTATTTTCCACGGATTTTAACCATCGGCTCGCTCTCGAAGATACCTCTACGGCCGCTGCTCAGTCCCCCACTAGTGTTGCCACTCAGAGACTCCTTGGGGAAGAGTTCACTGATGACGCTCTGTCTATGGCTCCGGTACCCACCGACAACTCTGGAAATGCTCCAAAGGTGGGTGTTTTCTGCCTTGAATGGATTCTTCATCATAGCTCATCGTCTGCAGCCGTCACGGTCTGTGGACTGGTAGTCTGTGGCATCACATATAGCTATATTGATCTTTGATTACAGGCGCGTTCGCACCAATCCAGGGGGAACAGATAACATTGGAAGTATGTTTGCAGATAACACCGATCGGGCCCAGTTCGTCCCAACTCGCAGGTATACAAAATTAATTTTACCTGTTATATATATTTGGCGCTGAATCAATGTCATCGGTCAGAGTGCGACAACGCCCCGGAGGACAAGACAATATCGAAGGAGTGAGTGGTGAATCGCTCTTCGTTAGTAGCTGCTTATTAGTGGTTAGCTCTTCTAAAGAAGCACACTGGATTGTCCGATGATTCGAGGTAAGGAAGCATGCAGGCATCTTCGCAACAACCCGCATTACTTATCGCTGAGCCTTACATACTTGTACATAGAATTGTATCACTCATGTTGTACGACATTTAGATTTTGTCAACTCGTGCGTGTGTGGCACTCTTTTCTTGATGTACGAAACGTGAACCGGTTCTCATGGGCTTTAAATATTTGTTGCATGGTCAATCAGAAATGAAAATGAAGAAGAAGAAAAAACATTTTGGTAGCGGCGAGGTTCGAACTCGCGCGGACTTTCGCCCATTGGGATTCAAACTACTTAAATCCAACGCCTTAGACCAACTCGGCCACGCTACCGATCACCGACAGTTCGATCTGTAATATCATGGATGCCTTAAACAGAAAGGAACATCCCTCAGTAGTAGCACTTCGAGGATTCCAACGGCTTAAGACAGGGAAAATAATTATGCGTTAATCACTGTATCGAAGGAATGGATTTGCGGCTGTGATTCAGAGTCTATAGGGTAGGTGACGAGTTAGGCCTCACGTCAGGCTCAGAGTAAGACTGACACTACTTTCCAGGACTCATATCTATGAGAACAAGCAGTGGAGATATATATCGATCTGAGTGACTTTCAGGCCATTCCATAAGTACGGGCTAAACGATCGGCGAGTCAACGCCATATGACGACTTCAAAGTGTCATGATTGAATCGTCCGTGTCACCTTAAGGCCAATAATTTATCCCATATCCATATACAAGATGTATTGCTTGTAATTCGAAACAATTGGGATGAAAAGACAACCGAAACAACGAAATGGGACAAAGTAAAATACAGGAACAAGCAAATTCGAAGCGAGGGGATGGTATGTACTAAGGGTGGATTAAGCGGCGATAGGGAAAGAGATGATTTCCGGTACGGTTGTCGCCTAATAGTGGTCTATCGGGTCGAAGCTCCCCTGCAACGACAGATCGTAGCGCACCAGAAATGTTCATAGTTCAATCCATCCTTGCTCTCCAAATGTGTTCTCGCCTGAATAGCTGACGTAGAGGAAGTTGTCTTCGTCCCTGTAGAGCATCGCGATGAGATTACCGAAAATCACAGGGCAGATGGATTTACTTATGCTCTTCGTATATAGCACTCATAAGTGCAGCTGTCGGCGGAAGTACTTCCTCAACAAAGATGAATATGGCTTTCTCTGGTGCGAGCTTGATACGCTTCCGGATGACGTAGACGAATTGGCCCACAGTCAGATCCTATGAAATGGGCAGCAATCAAACGACCATCGTACACAAGGAGCAGATAAAGCACGCCTACGGAGGGTACCAGATACTTCTTCTTGTCGATCGTCGGGATATCCGTCCGGTCTGCCTTCTCACAGATAACCTACATTCCGAGTAATGAATACATAGACTTGTGCTCGCAAATAACAGATATTCACGGGGATACGATCTGGATACTTCTGTCTGATACGCTCTGCTTCTTGTTTGCGTTTCTCTAGGGGTCGCCACAGGTGTGAGGGCACAAGCTGCGGGACAGTAATAGCCCATACCGAAGGGGTGTTCATCCTTGAATTTCGACCTCATTTCGGGCAGTTAGAGCAGTTACGAGCTAGTTGAAGTAGTGGTACAGGTTGAGGACAAGAGCGAGTCGTAGTCAACGTTGAGGATGGAGGTAGAGTAGCCCAAAGTGGCTTTCAAAGCCTCCTGGCTGCCGTGACAATGTGACAACTGCGTGACTCACGCGTGTTGCAGACTCGGGAAACCCCATATGGGTTCACTCCGACCAGGAACACGGCTGCAGAGCAGAACATTACCTTTACTTACAAGTCTCTGGGGCAGCTATTAGACTCCTGTTTGAGAATAGGCATTGGTAAGTCTGATGGACCTATACTAGGGATAATAGGCAATGTACTTTAAGTATTCTTACTGCACCTGCTGACTAATTACAGATCTGGGAATTGAAATGGCTAAGTAATCTGAAGCACCAGACGGTATTCTCTCAAATAAAGAAAAATTCCACGTTCACTAAATCCTCATGATTTTCAGAGGCCTGGTAATCATTTCCTTGCGTCGCCCCCCATCGCTGCAGCCATGCCAATCGCCATTGCATTACCCATCTGGTTCCCAGGTCCCTCAGACGGAACGAAGACCGTCCTATCACCGAAGGCCTGAATGCGCGAAACCTCAATTCGCCTGATTCCCATTTCCCGTGCGAATTGATCTACGACGGCGGCATCTGCGGCGGACTTGATCCTAGTAGCCTCTGCCTCAGCTTCAGCAGTAAGGCGGATGGCTTCTGCCTGTGCGAGGGCCTCGATCTTCGTACGTTCAGCCTGAGCCTTCGCGGCAGCGATAACACTATAAGCCTCAGAGTCTGCTTGCGTCTTTATATAGTATTCCCGTCAGAGGTGTCGTTTCCCTAGAATAAACATCCCATACGTACGTTG
>JBBPKM010000554.1:0-13654 GCA_038089255.1 Austroboletus rostrupii
CCAAACTCATTCTCCCTTTTTAAAGGGGACGAACTTTTGTCTAGTCCTTTTTGTCATTACTTGTCGTGCGAGTTTGTGTGCGGCGATCGCTTCATTTCTGTCTGTGATAAGACGTTGTAAGCATGCTTCTACCACTGGGAGATCCGTTGGTGCCACTATCGATGGTAATGCTCTGGGTTCATATCCCATACACAAATAGAACGGAGTCTTTCCTGTCGTCGAGTGGGGTCAATGGTTGTGAACGAACTCTGCTGTGGTAATAAGCTCCATCCACTCCGTTGGCCTTCCTTCACATAGGATGCGCAGATAGGTTTCGATTTCCTGATTTACACATTCTGTTTCGCTGTCCGTTTGCGGGTGGTAAGCTGTAGATAAAGCCAATCGGTAGTTAAGAAGTTGTCCTAGTTCTTTGGCAAAGGCTGAAGCGAACTGTGGTCCCTGATCTGAAATGATTTTGTCATATAGGCCAAAGCATTTATAAACTGAATGGAAGAAAAGTTGGGCAATTTCTTCCACCGTGACTGTTTTAGTTGTAGGGCATAGAATTACTCCCTTTGTAAGGCCATGGTCGACCATGACCAAAAGGGCGTCGAAACCTCATGCGGGCGGGAGGCCGGTGATGAGGTCGCATGAGATTTGTTGGAACGGGCACATGCAGGTTGACCCGATGGGTGTCAAGGGGGGAACAGTGGGATGCGTGTTGGTTTTATGCTGTTGGCATTTGCCACATCCTGCGACATATGAACAGACGAAGGCTGCCAATTCCGGCCACCAGAAGTCAGCGCTAACTAGTTGACGTGTTTTTAGGAAACTGGGGTGGCCTGCAGTAGGATGATCATGGTAACGCACGAGGATCGAACGATGTAGGAAGACATCAGCAGGAACGTAGACGCGGTTACGATAGAGGAGAATGCCATCCCGGTGTTGCCAATCCGCGAGACAGGAATGAAAGGAGGTGGGAAGATCTTCCTGGATGGACTGAAGGGCAGAGAGGACCAATGGGTCGGTCACTGAGGACCGAGAAATGCGCTGATGAAGGGTGATGTCGATAAGGTTAACAAAAAGTGACAGTGGGAGCAGCATGACCTCCATATTGTCTGTGGAGTTGTCGGGGCATCGATCTGGTCAGCGTGATAACGCGTCAGGGCCTGCAAGTTGGGATCCGGGGACATGTGTGATGCGAATGTCGTAATTGGCTAGTGTTAACAACCAGCAGGCCTGCCGGCGATTCAGAGTGTGCGGGGCCCTGAAGTATGTGAGATTTTTGTGGTCCGTCATGACTTCAATTGGTGCAACTGCGCCTAAGAGGTAATGGCACCACGCTGTTAGGGTGTGGATGATAGCTAAGAGCTCCCGATCGTAGATGTCGTAGTTGTGTTCTGGGGCGGAGAGAGTCTGGGAGAGGTAGGAGCACGGTTGCCATTCCGCATTTTCGTTTTGCTGTAGAAGAATACCGCCTGTAGCATATTTCGATGCGTCGGTAGCAATTGCAAAAGGTTTAGTGACATCGGGCATGCAAAGGATGGGTTGGGATGTAAAGATATCCTTTAATCGCTGAAATGCTATGGCACAGTCTGTCATCCAGTGCCACGGGCAATCTTTCATTGTTAGATCCAAAAGAGGTCGGGCGATGTTTGAGTACCCAGGGACAAATCTTCGATAGAAGTTGGTGAACCCCAGGAACAAACGGACCTCCTTAGGCTTGGTGGATGTTGGCCACGAGGCAATACCCTCTAATTTAACCGGGTCCATAGCGAGCATCCCTGGTTTAGCAATCATACCCAGGTATTTGACAGATTCTGAGTTGAACAGACACTTGGTCAGATGAAGACAGAGGTTCAATTCCCTCATGCATTGAAGGACTCATTGCGTAGTTTCATCATGATCTGCTTGATTGGCGGAGAAAATAAGGATATCATCCATATAGATGACAATCTTCCCTTCGACAATAAGGTCATGAAATTCCTTATTCATAAAGTGTTGAAAGGTGGCCAGCACATTCTTGGGTCCGAAGGGCATGACGACTGGCTCGAATAGGCCTCGATGGGTGATAAAAGCAGCTTTCCATTGATCTCCTTCCTTGATGCATATATTGTTATACCCCCATCTGACGTCGAACTTCGTGAAGATCTTGGCATCGCATAGTTTATCGAGAAGGTCGGAGATGAGAGGTAGGGGATACGCATCTCTAATGGTATGGTCATTTAGGTATCTATAATCTTGCACCGGTTGTAATTTGCCATCCTTTTTTTTGACAAAGAAGAAAGGAGCTGCCTGGGGTGAGGTAGATGGGCGGATTTTTCCCAAGGCTAAATTCTTATCCAGGAAGGCGTCCTGTGCTATGCATTCTTCTGCTGTTAGGGGATAAAGCTTTCCTATCTTAGGGACAAAGATGTCGGTTAGGTTGATCGCATGATCACAATCTCGTGAGGGTGGTAGAGAAGTGTCTTCATCAGAAAAGATATCGGTGTACAATGCATATTGGGAAGGAAGAGTCACTTCTTCCTTTTTGACACCGATTGCTAGGTTGGTAGACGTTGTTATGGTTGCGCAGGTAAGTGCCGGGTTCGGGATGAAGTGTTTGTTAGCCAAGACCATTCTAGACAAGGTGCGGAATGGTTGGAGGTGGGCCATATCTCGGGCTAAGCAAATGGTACTACAGAGGACATCGTCTTCTGTTCGATTTAGGTATCAAAAAGATGTTCATCGACCAATGCATCCACCTCTATTCGTCGCTCGGAAATGGGCTCACAACTTGGACGTCTTAGTTCATATAGCTGTGCCTTTCGTTGTTTTTCCTGTTCGTGGGCCGCTATCAAGTTCACTGATTGATCTGTTTCCTTGGGTATTCGGAGAGTCTTCTCTTTCCAGTTAATTTCAGGATTGGTGGCCATGAGCCAGAGGAAGCCCAGAATCATCGTCTCCTTTCCACAGTTCATAAGATAGAAGTCCGTGGAGTGTACATAGCCGTTAACGTTGATAAACAATGTGGTTTTGAATTTGATGCTTCCGTTGCTGTTAGCGGAAGCATCGATGTTTCGTATGGTGACAGGTACTGGTAGTCTCGTGCAAGGCAGCTTTCGCAACCAGGCAAACGCCCAATTGATACAGGACACCTGGGCTCCGGAGTCCACTAAGGCTGTGGTTGCTACGGCTTTGATGTTCATGTCTAATGGCATCATGATTTGTACAGGGATGTGCATTGCTTTCATAGGTACTGGGATACTGTTACATGATATATCCAGAGGAGAAACATGCATAGCTGTCATTCTCCTATTCAAAAATCCAGGTTGAGCTTGCCAACCATTTCTTCCTTCTGCATATGTTCAATGTGAGCTTTCACCTTGTCTTCTTCTATTTTTCGTACAGTTTGTGGGGGTGGGGGCCCTCGCGGTTGAGTATTGTTGGGGCATGTTCATACCGAATGTCCCTTCCTCTCGTAGAGGAAGCATAATCCTTCTTTTCAGCATCGTTCACGTTCTTCTGGGGTGAGATGTTTGAAGGTTACTGCATCCACATCCATTGCGTTTGGGTCGCGTGCTGGAGTTTGATGGGTAGGAAACGATGGGGTAAACGTTGTGTGGCCTCACCCTCTTTTGTGTGCAATTTCAAGGGCGCATTCTTCTACCCCCGCAAAGTGAATGGCCTTGGCATACCACTCTTTGACTTTGTCCGGTACTTTTTTCATAGTCTGTATGCAGCGCATAAGCAAGACGGGGATGCCGGACGCGAAGTAATTGATCAACACTCGGTCATCTGTGATACTGGTAAGTGCAACCTTGCTCTGAAACATGGCGATATACTTCTGAAGGGTGGGGTTATATCTGCCATTCCTATTTTTGTAGATGCGCTCGCGAGCTAACCAGGCCAGCAAGTCGCCTTTAAGATCCGCGTTTTCAAATGTGGTGCAGAATGCTTCCTCAAAGTCTTTCCAGATTCCTAGGTCGAAGGTTCCTGCGGTGAGCTTTGATTCTCTGAACGTATCTGCCCACGTGAGGGTGGTCCCCTTTTTCATGAAGGAGAGGGCGTAGGCAATCTGTTTATTCGGCGTTTCATACAGCTTATCGTTAACCGCCAAATACATTTGAACTGACTGCAGCCAAGGCAGATCCCTAGCATACGAGCCATCATAGTCCTCAGGTGTTCCGAGGCGTAATTCTGTAGGTTTCGCAGCAGCCGTTTGGGTAGACATAGTAGTGGCAACGTTTTGGGGTGCTGGTGTGATGTTAGGATTTGCAGCAATGTTTGGGGGCGGGAAATGGAAAATTCTTCCAGCCTGCGGTTGAGGCGTAGGACTTGGTGGGGTCGGTATGCGCGGGATCGTTAATGCGTTAGAAAGCTGCCTTTCAAGTTGCTGGACCTCAGGGGTGTCAGCCATGTAGATCTCGACCAGTGCTTGGTTGAGAACTGATAGTAGATAGGGGGTAGTCTAAATCAGGAGTTAGCAAAATAAATCGGTTCGGAATTGATCGGAGGGCGATGAAGAGACAAGGTCCCGGGCTAAAGGGAGATAACGAGCGAGAGAAATGGAGATGATCTTTCGGGCGGTTCGCAGGAGAGGGGGCTGGTCTATTTGATGATTCTAAGTAGTACATGATGCTTTTTATATACGGAGATGGTAGAAAGTATTTTTGTCTAAGTATTTTTGTGTCTACCGAAAAGTAGATCCGAGAAATGTTAAGAGAATGAACAAAGCCATAACAGAAATGATGAACAAAGATTAAATAAACAGAGCGCACTGACTGCCGGCTCATTGTCTGCGCCGGTCCGAACTCTTGCGCAGCCACAGCGCACTCCTTTGAGTATCAACTGAAAATATATCTAACACGCGTGGTACGAATGAAAAGAGGCCGTAAAAGGAATGATAAACAGAAATGATAACGAAGCGTACTGGTTACCGGCTCTTTGTCCGCGCCGGTCGGAATCCGCGCGCAGCCACGGTGCGCACCTTACACCTGCCCTTTTCTTTTTGAATTGCGACTGTCCTCAGTCATTCTCGGGGATGGTATCGTCTTCGCCGGAGACGCCGGCAAGATCGGCGGGGTCGATGTACTGCGTGACGGGGACGGATGTGGGGGAGCGCGGGTGATAAGGGACGAGGCGAAAGGCGGCGAACCGGAGCTTTGAGACGGATCCGTCGACTTCGGCGAGGCGATATGCGCCGTTGCGGGAACGAGCGACGACGATGAGCGGACCGAAATATCGCGGGCGACACTTGGCGTTGGCGGCGGGCTCGATTTTCTTATTTAGTACGAGGACGAGCGTGCCCGGTGTGAAGTCGCGATGTTGAATGGTGTGGGGATGACGCCGCTTGAAGTCTGCGACGGACGCGTAGCGACTGCGTAGAACGCGCTCTTGAATTTGCAAGAGATCGTCCTCTCGTTTAGCTAGCTGGCGGGCGCGAAGAGCGAGGAGAGCGGCGGTGTCGATGGGATGTGTGATGGGGGGGGCTAAAAAGGTAGCTTCGACGATATCAAGGGGGAGCAGAGGCTCAACCCCGTGTGCCATGTAGTACGGCGACTGACCTGTGGCTCGGCGAGTGGTGACGCGGTCTGCCCAGAAAATGTGGTGCGTGAGTGTGGGCCATTGCGTGATGTCGCCGTTGCAAGCCTTGACTAGTGCGTCGCGGACAGTCCGGTGTGAGCGCTCGACGATGCCGTTTGCCTGCGAGTTGTAGGGGGAGATGCGAATGTGTCGGATGTGGTACTTAGCTGCGAGCCAGTCGAGTGCGGCGACGAAAGGCGTTCCGTTGTCGGTGACTATTTCCTCGAGTCCTCCCCAGCGGCAGAGGACTTCTTCGAATAGAAATGTACCGATGGTGCGTCCGGTTTCTCTTTTCAGCTGTCTCCATTCAGGCCATCCTGTGAGCGAGCAGCGAGCTTGTACGATATACGAAAATCCGTACGCGGTAGGCATGTGCATTGTGTCGACGTACGCTTTGCGAAATAGGGGCGCGGGAGTGGCGACTACTGGCGGTAAGATGACTTTGTCGACGGAGCGTATCTGGCACTGATGGCACGTTTTGATGTACCAAGCGACGTCTTCACTCAGAGACGGCCACCAGAAGCGATCGGCGATAGTTCGGCGTGTCGGATAGATGCCCTTATGGCCGAGCTCGTCATGGGTGAGGCGGAGGATGCGTATGCGATCGGGGGCGAATATGACGAGTTGATGACGGCCTTCGGGGGACTTGCGCCAAAGCTGAGTGCCGGTGACGAAGAACTTGGAGACGCGCTTCAAGAAACGC
The DNA here is from genome assembly GCA_038089255.1 of Austroboletus rostrupii. Taxonomy (NCBI): domain Eukaryota; kingdom Fungi; phylum Basidiomycota; class Agaricomycetes; order Boletales; family Boletaceae; genus Austroboletus; species Austroboletus rostrupii. Next base: position 6,248 of record JBBPKM010000554.1, read on the forward strand.
GAGCGCTGAGAGTCGGTTAGATTAGGGGGAACGGAGAGGGTCTCGAGAAAAGACTTGATCTCGAGTATCTGTCGGTCTTGTCTGGTCGTCTGGTCGCTGGTAGGAATAGCGATGTCGTCTGTGCTTGTATTGAGTACTCTGGATGGCACACTGGTGCCTCCTCTTCCGGGGACTGAAAAAAATTTCCTTCCAACCTCTATACCTGCCGCTACCCAAATACCACAACCTAATGCTTCATCGATCCACTCTTCAACCTCTTCATAAGGTTCTTCTTCGTCCGTGTCTTCATCGTCTGATCTTCTGCGGCGTGACAATCCATCTGGGCCCTGGTGGCAGCGCGCGGGGACATGCTTGAGAGTGAAATTGAACGTGAGGATGGCGGCGATCCATCGATTCATGGCGGCGTTGGGCTGGATATCTGGGTTGTTTAACATACCCTTGATGTATTTCGCGTCTACTTCGACGGTGAGGGCTTTGAGGCCGATGATCCAGACCTTAACGGCTCTAAGTGCGCGAAAGAGGCCGTATAATTCGATTTTGGCCTGTGAGTATCGTGATTCGCGGTCGTTCCAGGTGATGGAGCCGAAGCGGGAGGGGCAACGCTGTCCGTTCTTGTCCTCCTGAAGGAGTATGTAGCCGACGGCGATGTAGGATGAGTCGACCGCCAAGGTGACCGGGCGCTGTGAAATATAGTCCAGGGGGCGGATGACGGGGCATGTTGCTACTGCGCTTTTGAGTGTGTCCATGGCGGTCTGCTCTTCTGGTCCCCAAGTGAAGGGTACGATGTCGCGAGTGAGCTCGACAAGGGGCTTGGAAATCTTAGCATAGTCTCGAATCCAAATGCGCACCGTGCCTGTGGTACCTAAAAAACCGCGGACTTCTGTGCGAGAGGCGCAAGGGCTGGGCCATCTTACGATTTTGGCTACCTTAGATGAGTCTGGTGTGCGACCGCCGTAGTTGCAGGTCTGTCCGACAACGATGACTTCGGGGACGCAGATAAATAGCTTTTTGGCTGAAACGGTGGCGCCGGCATGTCTGAGTCGATGGAGAACCCGGTTGACATCAACGCAATGTTCCCAAACGAAGCGTCGAATACCTGGGTTATCTGGTATTGACTCGTAAGTGCCGTCGGGTAGTTCGTACCGTGTGTGTGGGCCGAGGACATTGATGTCGTCCTGAAAATTGGGGGCGACGTCAATCTCAGCCTGAAGGATGAATGCCACGTCGTTTTGAAAGATGGCGGGGGAGTCTGCCCAACCCATTGGAAGGGTGGTGAGGCGATATGTGCCGAGAGGGGTCTGGAAGGTGGTGATGTCGCGGGATTCTTCTGCTAGTGCGCGATGGTCGAATCCTACAAACAAGTCCATCATCGTGTAAATTGCACGACCGGCCGATTGTTCTGCAAAGTGGTCGACGTAAGGGAGTGTAGCGGCGTCCTTAATCGTGACCGCATTGAGGGGCTGGAGATCGTGAACTATGCGAATGGAGCCGTTTTTCTTCGCCACACAGAACCAACGGGACTGATAAGAGCTGTTGGACGGTTCATACACACCGGAGGCAATCTTGGCCTTGATCAATTGGATAACCTCGTCTCGGATTCCCGGTGGAATCGGTGGCTGGCGGTGCACCCAGGGTATGTGCTCTATAGTGGGAATGATCACTGGAGGGAAATACTCATCGCGGAAACGACCTTTTTCTGACTCCTCCCAAGCTAAGCCGAGCTCGTTGTTGAGAAGGACGTGCGCTGCGAGTTTCCGTTCTTCTGGCCATAAGAACGTGTTCCGAAGGATTCCAAGTGCGTCCATTCGTTCTTGGGAGAGTCGAAGGCCTGGCATGAATACAGGGGGGTGCGATGAAACGGGGGGAAGGGAGATGAGAGGGTCTTCTGGGAAGCGTCGTACGATGCGAGCATGCTGCGGCATGGTTGTTGCAACCGGTTTGATTTTATTCGCTACCTTCTTGTAGGCGAGAGCGTGCCGGACGGGATCGAAGGCGAACGTATTGCGTAGTTGGTAGTCTGCTAGCACAGAATGGGAAAGGGAGGAGCGCGGAGGGGCGGTAGTAGTGAGTAAACATGCTTCTCGAGCCTTTCGCTGTGGAAAGGGGCGAGTAACTGTAGGGACACGGCGACAGATGGTCGGATTAAGTGGATCATGAATAGTTACGAGCACACCGTCTGGCGTTTCTTCCTTGGAGAGCTGGACAAGACGCTGCCACGGACGGCCTAAGAGAAGTCTGAAGGGAGCATCAGGAGCGACATATGCATGTGCCCAAGACTTGATTCCCTGTACTTCGATCTCGAGCATCTCGACGCAACCGCGCATTTCCTGAGCTGTGCCGTTGGCTGCCTGCATGGTCATGGTGATGCGGTCGTTCTTGGGCGCACCGGTTTTTCTCCACACATCCTCTCTTATTATGACTATTTCTGATCCCTCATCTAAAAGCGCAAGTTCTTCATGTTGTCCGTTCAGTGTTACTGCGAGCTCCCGGAGTGGGGTGGCATGTTCAATTTGTGGCGGCGGGGCAGCTATTGTCGCGCTCAGGGGTGTGGCTGTGACTGGTATCCGCTGGGTGCGGCAATACTCGACGGCTTCTTTGCGCAAATCGGGGCTGATGGCAAGGAGGTCTGCGATGGAAATGTTGGTCATAGGAGTGGCCAGGATGCTATGGTGGATGCGTTGCACCGTGTCTGGAGAGGACGCCTTGGATTCATAGTGATAGGCCGGTTGTTGGCGGGTTGGCTGAGACGCCGTAATAGGAGTAGTGGCTGGCTTGGCGATGGGCGCTGTCGGCGGTACTTCGTTGTCTGATTGCTGTGTTTTTGCCTTGGATCTGGTGATGGCGAGGGTGTTTATGTGGTCCTCCTCATCGTCAGCAGTCTCAATCAAGACCGCATTATTCTCCGCAACTGGTGCACATTGCAAGAAGTACGTATCTGGGGGTGCCTGAATGACCGCATTGGTAGCCGAGGTCACGGGAGGTGACGTCGCTTGTCGAGGGCGAGTTTGGTAATACTCGTCTATCGTCTCCCGAAACTGATCTGTGGTGTGATGTCGCCGAATACGTGCCCGATCTGGGAACATAAGGTACCCATTGACTCGAATGATTTTTCCCTGCCGCAGGTACTCTTCTGCGATTGGACACTCACGAAGCCCGTGTTGTCCTCCGCACATGTAGCATTGAAAGGGGGCCGGCGGTCCGGTAGGTGTTAAGCGAGGCTGTGCCGTTACCGTCGCTACACTCTGGGGTACCTGTGTAGAACCTCGGTGAGGAGTTGGCCAGGCGTTTGCCGCCGCTGGTGCGATGCAGACGAGGTGAGTGTATAATGCCGCATATGTTGCATCCGCGACGTCAAGACCATGCATTCGGCGAGCGAGGTTTTCGACTTCGTCATATGGAATTTGTGCTGTCTGGGGGAGGGTCACCTGCTTTGTTTGGACGTCGCGCTGAGTATTCTTTCTATGGTCTCTTTTTTCCTCTTCGTCTTCTGAGTCGGTGGCAGCAAGCGGGCGGCGAGGCGCGATTTTTTTGACAGGAATCAGGATCGGACTCATATCATTGAGGTCTGCATCAAATGCGTCATCGGACAGAACGTGCTGTCCTGCCGCGAGTACGTCATCGTAGGCGGGCGGTGTGTCTCGCGAGAAATTGGGGTCTTTGGCTTCGAGTCGTTGAATGATGGCGCGGCGTACCCAGGCGGGTAGTCCCATCCAGAAGTATCGGTTACAATCATGGTCGGATAGTTTCTTGTTATCTACGAGCCAATGTGCAGCTGGGCGGAATGCTTGATAGTAGGCCAACAACTCTGTTTCAGTAGAGATGTCGGCGTTGCTTGGCGCTTGTACTGTGAGTTCCAAATCGCGGCGTGTGTACCTAACTCCTTTTCGTGCACCCGGGTACTTTGCAATGATATTCTTCTTGAATTCGTCATAGTCCTGCATCGCGTATCCCTTAAGCGTGAGCCAGAACCGCTTAGTCGCTAGATCGACATAGCGCACTACCGCTCGACACTTCTCGGCATCGGTTAGGGTACAGCTACTTGCATGATCCTCAAAATACTCGAAGAAGTCGAGTAGCTCACTTGGTTCGCCTGTAAATGATGGCGCTTTCAGAGATGACGGCGCCGGCATCGCATTTATGCCTTTGGTCGTCGTGTTGGACATAGCCGATAGGAGAGGGGGGGCTGATGAGTTGGTATGTGTAGATGGCGGTGCAGGGAGCGTTGCCGGTCTGAGCGAGGAGGTTGCCGATGGAGAGGATGGTTGCGAGAGGTCGGTTGATGTGGAGGATGGGGATGAGGGATCGTGTGCGGTGTGTCGTCCGAGCAGAGGTTCGGCCTGTTCTGGGTAGCTCGAGTCGAGGTTATGGGACACTTGCCTTGTGAATGTCCCGGGGATCTGGGGGGTGTCAAGGAGTGATTCGTGCTCACGAATCTGAGCGCGGCGGGCAGCTGATCTGAGACGTTCGCGGATGGACGATGAGGGGATGACTGCCGAAGTTGATCGGCGAGGAATGCGCGGGGGAACAGAGGAGTTGTTGTTCGAGGTCTGGTATGGATAAATGGCGGTTTGTGATGTGGGGAAGGGGTTTACACCTCTCCCTCACAGAAAAAAGAAGGCGAGAACGACGAGGGGTGGGCTCCAAAAATGTAGATCTCGACCGGTGCTTGGTCGAGAACTGATAGTAGATAGGGGGTAGTCTAAATCGGGAGTTAGCAAAATAAATCGGTTCGGAATTGATCGGAGGGCGACGGAGAGACAAGGTCCTGGGCTAAAGGGAGATAACAAGCGAGAGAAACGGAGACGATCTTTCGGGCGGTTCGCAGGAGAGGGGGCTGGTCTATTTGATGATTCTAAGTAGTACATGACGCTTTTTATATACAGAGACGGGAGAAAGTATTTTTGTCTAAGTATTTTTGTGTCTACCGAAAAGTAGATCCGAGAAATGTTAAGAGAATGAACAAAGCCGTAACAGAAATGATGAACAAAGATTAATTAAACGGAGCGCACTGACTGCCGGCTCATTGTCTGCACCGGTCCGAACTCTTGCGCAGCCACGGCGCGCTCCTTTGAGTATCAACTGAAAATATATCTAACACGCATGGTACGAATGAAAAGAGGCCGTAAAAGGAAGGATAAAAGGAAATGATAACGAAGCGTACTGGTTACCGGCTCTTTGTCCGTGCCGGTCGGAATCCGCGCGCAGCCACGGTGCGCACCTTACAATATCGTAGTTCTGTTCTGTGGCAGAGAACGTTTGAGAGAGATACGAACATGGGTGCCAATCACCATTATCATTGGTTTGGAGTAATATGCTGCTGGTGGCATACTTAAAAGCATCGGTGGCAATGGCAAAAGGTTTGGATGGGTCTGGGAGTCGGAGAACAGGTTGGGACAGGAAGATTTCTTTGAGGTGAAGGAAGGCGTTGTTGCAAACTTCTGTCCATGACCAGGGATGGTCCTTTTTTGTGAGGTCGAGGAGGGGACGAGCAATGTCAGAGTATCCATTGACAAAGCGTCGATAGAAGTTAGCAAAGCTGAGAAAAGAATGAACTTCTTTCGGCTTTGTGGGTGTGGGCCAGGAACCAATCCCTTCAAGTTTAATGGGGTCCATAGCAAGAGACCCAGGCTTGGCGATCATGCCTAGATATTCAACTTGTTCTAAGTTGAAGAGACATTTTTGGAGTCGTAGATGAAGGTGGAGCTCTCTCATGTGTTGGAGAACTCGTTGCATAGTGGCATCGTGGGTTTCCTGATCGGGAGAGAAAATAAGGATGTCGTCCATATAGATGACGATTCTTCCTTCCGTGATAAGGTCTCGGAATTCTTTATTCATGAAGCATTGAAACGTGGCAGGGGCATTCTTGGGACCAAAAGGCATGACGACTGGTTTGAATAAGCCATGGTGTGTGATGAAGGCCACCTTCCATTGATGCCCCTCTTTGATGCGGATGTTGTCGTATCCCCATCGAACGTCAAACTTTGTGAAGACTTTGGCATCCTTTAATTTGTCAAGGAGGTCGGAAATAAGAGGGAGTGGGTAGGCGTCGCGGATGGTGTGTTTGTTTAGGTATCGATAGTCTTGTATGGGGCAAAGTTTTCCATTTTTCTTTTTGATGAAGAAGAATAGTGCAGCTTGAGGTGAGGTTGAGGGGCGAATCTTTCCACTTTTGAGGTTTTCATCCAGAAACTCATCCTGTGCTTTCCGTTCATCAGTCGTGAGAGGGTAAAGTTTCCCGATCTTGGGTACAAATGATTCTGTAAGATTGATCTCATGATCACAATTGTGAGAGGGGGGAAGTGGTGTGTCCACATCGGAGAAGATATCGGTGAAGTCTTTATATCGCTCTGGTAATGAGATTTCTTGTTTCTTGGCATGGATGGCTAAGTCGGTAGAGGTGGTGAGAGCAGCACAGGTTAGGGTGGGGTTTGGGATGAATTGCCCATTGGCCAAGATGGTTCGTGATAGGGTTTGGAGGGGTTTAAGGTGTGCCATGTCGTGAGCAAGGGCAATATTGGCATACAGTACATTGTCTTCTGTCCTGTTGAGATACCCGAAGAGATGTTCATCTACGAGAGCATCGATGTGAAGATGTCGAGGTGGGGGAATGGCATAGTCAGGTCGTCGAAGGTTGTACAGTTTTAACCATCGCTGTTTTTCCTATTCATGGGCAGTGACTAAATCTGCTAATTGATCCAAAGTTTCGGGGATGTCGAGTGTTTTCTTTCCCCAATCAATGATAGGGTTTACAGCCGTGAGCCAAGGAAAGCCCAGGATAGCGGTTTCCTTGCCACAGTTCATCAAGTAAAACTCGACTCTTCATACATATCTGTTGACGTTGACAAAGAGAGTAGTTTTAAACTTGATAACTCTGTTCTTGTTCGTGGAAGCGTCGACATTTCTGATGGTTACTGGTTGAGGGAGTCATGTTCGGGGGAGGTTGTGTTTTCGGGCAAAAGCCCAGTCAATACAGGATATTTGCGCTCCGGAGTCGACGAGCACAAAGGTTGCAACGGCTTTTATCATGTCGGTTGGTACCAATAGCTGAATACAGATGTGCATTGATTTCATGGCTATTGGTACAGAGTTACATGATAATTCGGGGGGATGAGAAATGTGCGTTGCGAGCGCTTCTCCATTCAAAAATCCAAGTGGATCCTTCCAACTGTTTCATCATCCGGGAGTTCCTGAATTGAGGTTGTGGATTCTTCTACCCTTTTTATGTCTCTAGGTGGTGCTGTGTTTCGATTGAACTTGTTGGGGCATTGTCAAGCCATATGTCCTTTTCTTCGGCAGGCTAGACAAAGTCCTTCTTTGATACATCATTCTCATTCTTCTGGGGTAAGTTTCTTAAGATGGAGGACATCTACATCCATAGCATTGGGGTCACAGGCTGGCTGGGATCGG
>JBBPKM010000556.1:0-13642 GCA_038089255.1 Austroboletus rostrupii
GAATCTCTCGTCTAAATTAAACGATTTGAAGAATTGTCGAATGCACGTCTTTGGTCACATCCACGAGGCGGCCGGCGTACAAATTGACCAAGTGAGCGGCATCGAGTTATCTCGTGTGTCCGTCAACGCGGCCATGGAGAGAAGTCAGTCGGCGATCGTGGTCGACCTGCAAAACTAGGTATCAGATGTATTGAAACACTTGTCGTACACGATGTTAAATATGAACCTGTTACAAACTGAACCTACACTGCAACTTTGCCCTTCTTTGCCACCTTGATACCCAGCTTGGACTTCAAATCGGTCTTGGGTTTTTTGGCCGCGGGTCCAGATGCAGCAGCCTTGGACTCGATCACTTTCCGCGTGGACTCTGGGAGCAGGCTGCGAACGTCGGGCTCTAGATCGCCCGCTTTGCGTTTGACGACGACGGGTTGTGAGGTCGAAGGTGAGTTCGAGCTCGAGCTCGACGACTCATCACCCAGGGGAGCTGGCACGGACACCCTTGAGAAAACCTCTCGCACCAACTTTTCGTCCTCTTCGTCTTCTTCTCGTCGCCGCTGATCTTCCTCTGTCTCCAAATCTTCCACTCGTATCCGCGCAACCAAATCGACAGACTGCCCCGTCCTTTCATTCCTAGCATTCCTGGCACGAATATCCTGCAGGGCATCAAGAATGTCCATTTCGCGTTTTGCGTCGACCGTGCGATTCTCCAGCGCTTTCATTGGGTTGTTTTCCTCCTCTTCTAGCCGTGCGAGGCGATCCTCCTCCTCTTCTTCCTTTTCGTTTCTCCACGGTTCAAAGTTGCGAGATGCACCATGTTCCGCTGCGTAATCGGTATTCTTTGGATCCGTCTTGAACGTAATTTCTGCAGAACACAGGGTGCTGTAGACATGGTTAGCACGCAATCGAGACGACTAGACACGCGGCACGCACCACTTGATGTAGAAGCGAAAGATTTTGATGCCATAGTAGTCTTCGCCGTCGACAGTCTCTTTGCGTGCGTTGAACTTTTTGCCCTTGTAGATGTACTCTCCGCATGTGTTGCATCGCCTATTCATCTGGTTAGAAATGCGAAACGGAGGAGTGGGGGAAATACTTGCATCGAGAAGGGCGCCATGAGACGGACGACCTGCTGCGAGTTCTTTGGCCCTTTTCTTCGCGGGATGAGCGAAGGATCAAAGTCCGGAGGGAAGTACTTGTTCAATACTATAGCATGATCAGCAAACGCTACCCAAGGACTACGCAAAAGCCTACCTTTTCGTTCAGACATGGTTGGGTATGGTGGTGGACGAGAAACAAGAGGCGGGTGGCGGTGCTTAGTAATAAGCGTCCATTAGAGTACGCGTTGTAAATTTCTGTCGGCGCGCCCCACCACCTTGTTCGTCATTACGACCGCCATTCTGTCGCTCTAGCCCACCATCCGAGGGCAATATGTCTGTACAGCTCAACAAAACACTCATCTACGCTCGTTTGAAGAGTATATATGATGGTTGGAACGTGCGTATGTTGTCATTGATTCGCGCTGTCCATGCCCTGACATTCCCGGTCGGGTTCTAGAGCGCTAGCGTCAACGATGACCTCGGCTCGATAGCCAACGCAGAAGCACTCTTGCTACTTTCCGGTGATCCTGCCGCCGAAGATGAGCCTATTCGAAAGGGCACGGCATTCCAAGTGAGTCGGACACAGCATCTGTCCGTGAGCTGACCTGAAACGCACTTATCTAGACGTGGTTGCTCGGCTACGAGTTCCCGTCGACGTTTTTAATTTTTGACAAGGAAAAACTCGTTATTCTATGCTCGGCAAGCAAAGGTGTGTATTGAACTTGCATGCCGTGGCGTCCCCTCAGCCACGCGTTTGCCATGCTTTTAGCCAAAGTGTTGCAACAAATAAAAGACGGGAATCCGCCGGTTCCGATTTCGATCTTGGTTCAGGCCAAGGCGAAGGAGCCTCCGACCGATGCGCTGCCGAAATTTATCGAAGGGTACTCTGCGTACACGCGTGTTGCTACGCTCATCAAAGAGACCTACCATGGAAAATTGATTAGCGAATGGAACCAGGGTATAGATCAACTCGCCAACAAGCCCGAACAGATCGACATGGGCCCCGCGCTATCGACCTTGATGGCGGTCAAGGATGAAGAGGAGCTGAAGATCATTCGCGTAGCTGCGAGCCTGACCTCGACATTACTCGTTCATCACATCGTGCTCAAGCTCGAGACGATACTGGATAAAGAAGCCAAAATCACGCATGAACAGTTCGCGGGTCAAATTGAATCGCGGATAGGAACCGGAGATGGAGAAGGTGCAAAAGGTCCGGATATGAAAGTCTGGAGTAAGGGGCGTGGTTTGAATGACGTGCGTGATGTTTTCTCGCTATGCGTGTCCATGTGGCACTCATGTGTCTCATCTAGGTTGATTGGGGAGCAACGGAGTTTTGTTATACCCCCATTATCCAATCGCGTTCCACGGGTTCTGGCTACGACCTTCGTTCAACTGCCGAATCGTCAACAGACCTCATAGCCCACAAGGGCGTTTTCCTGATCGCCGTTGGGATGCGGTACAAGGGTTACTGCTCAAACCTTGGGCGTAGTATCATTGTCGATCCCTCAAAGGTGGGTGGTTGGACCTCTCTCATGCCAGTGCTTGACTTTGCTGCAGGAACAAGAGGAGATTTATAACCTCTTGGTTACTCTTCAGTCCGAGGTCGTACGAGAAATGAAGGATGGAAAGACGCTGCGCGAGATGTACCAGTTTGCCGCAGAATACGTTCGGGAGAAGAAACCCGATCTGGAGAAAAAATTTGTTAAGAACGCGGGTTCAGGAGTGAGTCTACGTTGTGTTTGTCTAGTTCACAAATGTTGATCAGGGCGTAGATTGGCATTGAGTTTAGGGATTCGGCATATCTCCTCTCGTCGAAGAACGGGCGCAAACTGAAGACGAATATGGTAATTAATCTGGTGCTAGGCTTTTCTGATCTCGTGGATGAGTCTGGAAAGAAGTAGGTGTTGTTTTTGGTTTCCAGCGCTCGTGGGTGACGTGTTTGGGCCAGGTATGCATTGCATCTCGTTGACACTGTCCGAGTTGGCCCCGACAAGGCGACCTTCCTTACCGATGGCGTCAAGTCGTCAAAGGAAACGCTCTTTTTCCTGAACACGGCTGAGGAAGAAGATGAAAAACCGTCGAAAGTGACCAAGGTCCCTCCAACGAAACCTGTCACGAATGGTTCTTCTGGAAAGAACAAGACAGTCGGCGGGAAAGTGCTGCGCAACAAGACACGCAGTGCCGATCAAGAAGAAGTATTGCAGATGACAGCTGTCAAAATCAAGGAGCATCAAGCGGAATTGCATGCAAACCTGCAAAACGCGGGTCTTGCCAAGTATTCGGAGGAGGGAAGCGGGTCTGGTGAGAAAGAGGGGAAGGGATGGAAACGGTTCCAGAGTTACAAGGGTGAGGGTGCGTTACCAAAGGAAGTGGAGTCCCTTCGGGTAAGTGGCGAAGTTTGTCACTCTGGTCATTTATATTAAAACACCTCGAAGATATTTGTTGATCGCAAGGCTCAAACGATCATCTTGCCTATGCATGGGTTTGCTGTGCCATTCCATATCAATACTATCAAAAACGTCAGCAAAAATGATGAGGGAGACTATACTTATCTTCGTATCAACTTCCAGACGCCTGGCCAGCTCGCAGGAAAGAAGGACGAAACTGTATGCACTTCGATATTCCATGCGTCATGACAAGCTAACGTGTTATTCAATGGTCAGCCGTTCGAAGATCCCGATTCTACCTTTGTCCGATCTGTCACCTATCGCTCGCTTGAAGGCCATCGCTTTGACCAAATCTCGAAACAGATTACAGACCTGAAGAAAGAGGTCAACAAGCGGGAGCAACAAAAGAAGGAAATGGCGGATGTCATCGAACAAGACGTTTTGGTTGAGCTCAAAGGCAGGAGACCTCACAAACTTCCTGAAGTGTTTGTTCGGCCTGCACTCGACGGGAAACGTTTACCAGGGGAGGTCGAAATTCATCAAAATGGCCTACGATATCAGTCGCCCATGGGTTCTCAAAAGATTGGTAAGTTACCCGATGAACGAATTGTGCACGGGTTGTTGATCGTGTCTTGTAGACGTGTTGTTTGGTAACATAAAGCACCTGTTCTTCCAGCCGTGTGACAAGGAGTTGCTCGTGATCGTTCATATTCATCTCAAGGCACCCATCATGATTGGAAAAAAGAAAGCACATGTGAGTGAAAATGACTACACTTTCTAAACTCGTCCTTAACAACATGTAAATTAGGATATCCAATTCTTCCGAGAGGCTTCGGATGTTCAGTTTGATGAAACGGGTAATAGAAAGCGGAAGCATCGTTATGGTGATGAGGATGAAATCGAAATGGAACAACAAGAACGGAAACGAAGACAAATCCTTAACAAGGAGTTTAAGCTGTTTGCGGAGCGAGTCGCAGAGGCTGCTTCAACTTCGGTACGTTGGACTGAGTTATCATCCGAATCTTGTTCTTATTGGCGTGAATAGACTGGAGAAACCGTCGAGGTTGACATTCCTTTCCGAGAATTGTCCTTTGAAGGTGTTCCCTTCCGAACGAACGTTCGGTTGCAGCCCACCACGGAATGCCTCGTCCACCTCATCGACCCTCCATTCCTTGTTGTCACACTCAACGAGATCGAAATTGCATCCTTGGAACGTGTCCAATTCACACTCAAACAATTTGATCTTGTCCTTATTATGAAAGACTTTACAAAATCGCCTCTTCATATCAACTCGATACCGAGCGCACAACTGGACGACGTCAAGAATTGGCTCGAGTGCGTCATTGCCTTGCGGACATCCTTACGTGCTGTGCTGATCACTACGTGGCCATGACGTATCTAGCTCTGTCGACATTCCATTGAGCGAAGGACCGGTCAACTTGAATTGGGGACCGATCATGAAGACGATCAACGAGAGTCCGTATGACTTTTTCCAACAAGGCGGATGGACTTTCCTTGGTGGAGGTGGTGGAGAGGTACGACTCGCGGTGTACAAAAGCTTGATGTGATCTGACACGCGCATCTAGAGCGACGCCGAGGAGGAATCCGAAACCGAGTCCGAATTCGAGGCAGATCCAGAAGATTTCGTCTCAGAAGAAAGCAGCGATGAGGAAAGTGACTATGACGGGTCGGACGCGAGTGCCGATTCGGGGAGTGCATCGTTTGATGACGAGAGTGATGGGGACGACTGGGACGAGTTGGAGCGGAAAGCGGCCAAATGTGCGTGCTCGACGGATTATGTATTGGATGACGGTGCTGACGTGTGCGTTTCCGTAGCGGATTCGAAGCGGGCAGAGGCTGCCAAGGCGCGCGGGGAGTCAGACGACTCGGACGACGATCGACCGAAAAAGAAGAAAGGGGCGGTTGCCAAGGGTTCCAAGGGCAAGGCGAATGGAAAGCGGTGAGCGCCACAGTCGTTCGTTTGATGATGCATATGTTGGCATTTTGCGTTTCTTCTTTTGCTCTCCTATGTTTACTATATTTCTATTTCGACGTTTACTGTCGAAAAATATCGTCCATTGTATTCAACGTTCGACTTTGTGTGATCTCCAGCTTGGTCAGGATAGTGAGTTGTGGAAGGGGCAACCATGATGTGTAAAGCCGCGCGCAAGAACATATGCTTTAGATTCAATGCATAACGTGGGCTTGTAGCCGGGTGGTTATGTGCTCAGTGGCAGCTTGAAACAGAACTGTAAATTCTCCCCTGAACTTGAAATTCAGTTGGTTCGAACTGCCTCCATGTCCTTTTTCTTCTTCTGGGAATGATCCAGGACAGCTGTCTACCTTTTCTTTTTTTTTTTGGGCATCCCATAATTGTCTGTATATGCTGCATGACAAAAATCATAATCTGTATGATATCATCGTCCCTCCACGAATCTAGTGGCCTTTGGAAAAGGAGAGTGACAATACATCCACCAAGGTAATTTTCTCTTCTGAATGCTCATAGATCCTCTGAGAATCAACAATTTGCTGGCCATCCATATCCCACCAAACTGTTATGCACCAAACAAGACCAAGGCCTAAGACTGAGGCCCGAGTGAAGAATGGACGAGTAAATAAACCAAGTGTAAGGAATGTGAGTACATGATGACACTTTATATACCTATACTAGTGGTCCATGTGCATAAGGCTATGTAACTACACTGCAGCAACATGTCTGATACGTGAGGTGCGCAGTTGACTGTGGACTGTGAAACTACGTCATACAGAATATCTGTGGAATGTTTGCGAAAGAGTCTGTGATAGTGTGAAATAACGGGAAAGGGTCACGTGAATGGAAGAAACTTGACATTACCCCCCTACTATGCTTAGGCATCCTTGGCTGAGGGGAACTCAAACATAGAGTCGGGGAATTTGACAAGTGAGGTGCAGAATTCAAGAAAGTCAGGTCAAGAGAATACTTCTACAGGTTTTGGAGGTTTATATCCCTGACAGATGGGACACTGGCAAGGCAGATCCACATCCATCACTCAAGTATGCATAGTATGAGAGGGGTGGTCAGCAGTGGGGTGTCGGCAATGGAAATCACAAACTGTGTCCTGTGTGTAAGCAAAATTGCTTGCCTTTTTCCACTTGCACTCTTCGCATGGGAATTCCTTCCAATGAACCAAATATTCAACTGATCTGCGATGGGTTCGCAAATCAATGATCTCCTCAACTTCTTGTTCTTCCTGGTCATTGACTAAGTCGGATGGTGGTGGAGGCGGTCATTTTTGAGAGTCGAACTCCCCCTTATGATACAGGAAGAGTTGGGATTCGTGAAAGACAGGGTGTATAGAACACCATCCGACTGGCAACTTGAGTTTGTACGCTGCTGTGCTGACTTTTTCTTTGACTGGGAATGGTCCATATTTTTTATCATCGAGTTTTCACATAGGTCGATCGGTGTGAATATTATGAGCCTCGAGAAGCACCTGATTGCCCTTCTTATACTCTGGTGGAGAGTGTGTCTGGTGTCGATCATAAAACCTTTTCATCAACTCCTTAGCTGTTTCAGCCACCTTTCTTGCTTCCTTCTGTGTTTCTTTCATCATTGCCACAAATTCATCAGCTGACTGATTCATGACTTTCTTCCTTTGCTCCATTCCTACTGTTGGTGTGTATCCATAGTTGAGTGTGAAAGGATTGTACCCTGTTGTCGACGAAATCTTCTGATTATGTGTGAATTCGGCCATTGCAAGCCACTCACTCCAATCTGACTGTTGGTAATTTGTGTAGATTCGCAGGTATTGCTCAATTTCCCTATTCATCCACTTGGTCTGCCTGTCCATTTGGGGGTGAAACACAGTTGACAGATTAGCTTCAATTCACAATAGAGTATATAGGTCTGTTATGAATGACAACACAAATTGAGATCCCCGATCCGATATCACCTTTTTGGGAGTGCTGTGTAACTTGAAAATTTGATTGTGAAAGATTGTTGCAACTCCCTGAGCAGTAATGGTGTTCAAGACTGGGAAAATATGAATTATACAAGTCAATTTGTCAATGATCGTTGAGATTGCATTTTTCCCATTTGACTCTGGTAGCGGTCCAATGAGATCAATAGAGATAACCTCCCATGGATTCTCTGGTACGTCATGTGGTTTGAGCAGAGCGTTGGATGCTTGTGTCGAAGGCTTTGCTTGCTGGCAAGTGTCGCAGCCTTTGACATATCATTTGACATCTCTTCACAACAAAGGCCAATAATATTTGCCTAGGATTAAACTCTTCATGCATTTCTGCCCTGGGTGACCTGCAATTGGATGATCATGGTTTTCTTGAATGATTTGTTTTCTAAGCTTTGCTTCCAGGGGAATGTATAACCTTTCTCTCCAGTATACCAGCCCATCTTCTTCATACCATGGTCCCTTTTCCATGGTGAGTCCTTTAACAACCATGCTTTCCCTTCTTCCCTGCAACTGTCTTACAGCATCTTCCACCGTTGTCGAATCTGAGAAGGAAATGAAAAGTTCTTCGGAGAGGAGGATCTTGTCACGATTAGGATCAATTACCCCCTTCTCAAGGTCTGCTCATCTCGAGAGACCATCAGCTGGGTTGGTGATGCCAGGACAATGGTGGATGGTGAAACAGTACTCCTAAAGCATTTGTTGCCACCTTGCTTGATGTGTCAAAAGATTTTGAGGCTTTTATAACACTCAAGATTCTTGTGGTCCATAAGGATCTCAAATGGTTTTGCTGCTCCAAGGATGTATTGATGCCACTCTTTCAGGGCCCAGATGATAGCCACAAGTTCAAGGTCTGACGCATGGTAGTTGTGTTCTGCGTCATTGAGGGATCGGGAACCATAAGCAATTGGATGCCAAACTTTGCCCTGCCTCTGAGAAAGAATAGCTCTGAACCTAATTAGCGAACCATCAGTTTCAAGGCAGTATTTGTTACGATTTGTCTTGCCTATACAGACTGATCTCTCTTTTTCTTTCACGATGCCCTTATACGGACTACTTCAGCATCAAACCTGCCGTCGCAGGTTTCCTCCATTGTGTCATTCATATTATGTTATGGGCTGTGCCTTACTCCTTCACAGCCCAGTTGTTACTCTAATTTCCTTTTCTTACATATGGTTCGTGCACTGCGTAGATACCTATAAGAGCCTTATGCATGATGTACTATGTACTCTAGTTTAGTTCTCCTTGGTCAATACCAAGTGTCTTCTTTGCTCTGCGACGTTCTCTTCCATTGTGATTATTGGGCACTGAGTCATCATCCTACTCTTGAGTGGACGCTTACTCTTGCTACTTCTCAAGTTCCTCTCCATGGGAGCTATCAGACGAGCCACCTTCCACAGGGGCTATTTACGCTTACGCTCGGAACTTGGTTCATCTGAGGCTACGCTTGCGTCCTACCTGGAACAAGCATAATAGTATTGGCCTTCGTTTTGAGGGAATCTGAGGACAGGAGCGGTGGTAATCATTCGTTTGAGTTCATCAAATGCATTTTGCTCCTTCGTCCCCCAAACAAAAGGAACATTCTTCTTCATCAAGTCGTTTAAGGGGTGGGCTTTCTTTGTGAAGTCCAGGATAAACCGCCAATAAAAGTTGATAAATCCCAAAAAAAGTACTTGCTTTAATGAGGTAGGGATGGGCCAGTCAACGACTGCTGAAACCTTGAGAGGATCCATGTGCACTTCCTTGTGGGTGATGATAAGACCTAAATAATCCACTGAACTGGCCTCGAAGTCACACTTCTCATGCTTTAGCGACAGCTTGTTTTCGCAGAGTATTTGAAGTATGCATCGCACGATTTGCCGGTGTTCATTAAGGTCCTTGGTGAAAATAATGATGTCGTCCATGTACACCAAGACTTTTCCCTCATTGATAAGATCTTGTAGCAAGAAATCCATCATTGTCTGGAAAGTGGCTGGTGAATTTGTTAAACCAAAGAACATTACCAATGGTTCGAACAATCCACGATTTGTCCTAAATGCCACCTTCCATTCATCTCCTTCCTTCATCTGAATGTTGTTATAACTCCATCGGATGTCCAATTTGGTGAAGTATTTTGCGCCTTTTAACTTGTCGATGAGCTCTGAAATCAATGGAAGGGGATATCTATTTTTTATTGTGATTTCGTTGAGCTTACGATAATCCTATATAGGTTGCAATTTTCCATCCTTTTTCTTCACAAAGAAGAAAGCTGATGTGAACGGGGACTTGGATGGTCGGATTTACCCTGTTTTAAGATTTTCTTGTAAGAACACGTCAAGCTCCTCTTGTTCTGGCAAAGTGAGTGGATATGTTTTACAGTCAATCTTGTGATCTCCTGAGGTTAGCTCGATTACATGGTCCTAGGGTCACCGAGGAGGAAGCTCATCAAAGGTTTCTTTGGCAAAAACATCCTTGAAATCATGATATTTGGAAGGTACTGCCTCCCTGAATGTTTTCTTCTTTTTGAGAGCATTGGTGGCAGCTGCCACATCCATTGCTACGTTGTGAATGTATTCCATATGATCCCTCATATCAATTTTGAAAAGACGTTTGCCTTCTTTGGCCAAAAGATCTTCTTTTTCTTTGTCCACATTCGGTGAAGAATGATCGCAACATAAGAACTTAACCAATTGTTGGATCCAATTGATTTTGGAATTATGCTTTGAGAGCCAATCATATCCCAGAAATACGTCGCATGTTCCCAATGTTGTGATTGATAATGCTATCTGTTCTCAGTGTTCACCTATGTTTATACCAAGAACTACAAACTCTTCAATTTTTCCTACACTGTTTTTGGTTCTGTTGGCATTGTACACTGGGATAGGTCAAGGTAGATGGTGTGTCAGGATCCCTTTGTTTTTGACAAAGTCCTGATTGATTGACGAACCTGTACATCCTGAGTCCACAAGTGCTTGCGAGGTAAGAAGGTGCCCATCATCAACTTCCAGCTGGACGTCAAGCTCCAATGACTTGGCTTGACTTCTTTTGGATCTGCAGATGTGCTTTGGTTTCTGTTGGAGCTTGGTTAGAATCCACCGAGCATCCTTGTCCGAAGCCTTTTTTAGCTGTTTAATCAATTGGGCATCAACCTCTTTCCTCCTTGAATCGTGCACAAAGAATTGTAAATGAGAGAGTGCTCTTTCATCTTCCTTTTGGACTGATTGTTGAATCCATCATATTAACCACAGAGTTACCGGAAATTGCTCTTTTTGCTTTTTGGATCCTTTGTGTTTCCTTGGTTTCTCTGATTATTGGAGGATTTCGATCTTATTATCTGTGGATCCAAATTCTTGGTCTCCCCTTATTGTTTCTCCTAATGATTCTTTGGTAAATACTTCTTTTACTTCTGGTTTTTCAATTTTCGTGATGATAAACTGTGCCACTTTCATTCCCTGTTCTATCTGGAAGTCTTCATTCTTGTTGTTGCAGATGATAACTTCTAGATCTCCATGGTAGTCTTCATCCACAACTCCTATGGCAATATCTAAGTGGTGCTTGAGAGCTAGACCACTTCTTGGTGCTATTCTTCCATATGTCCCTTGTGGAAGTTGACACCATACATTGGTTGGAACTAGGGTGTGTCCTTGACCAGGTATAATGATGGATTGACTTGCAAACAAGTCCAATCCTGCAGCCAGTTCACTCCCTTGTTCTGGTAATTTAGCGCTTGGGGCACTTCGAAACATGGGCATTGATGAGGTACCGATAGATAAATTCACTTCTGGTACTAATACAAACTCAGTAGTACAATGCCTACCTACTGAGTTGCAATAAAACCTGAGTCGACATGAGAAACATTTGTTTGCATTGTTGGAACTAGAGAAGATGATGATGTTGTGAGCAGACGTATCTGCTCAGTAAAAGTGGCAACTTGGTCAGCCAGAGAAGGACCTGCTACTGCCCAATGTTGACCTCCACATGGCTTGAAATGGTCTGAGCACAGCCATGGTTTCCTACATTGCTGGAAGACGCCCTTGGCCCATGTGATGCCAATATCCATGAGGGCACCAGCACCACCAAACATGCCCAGTTGGTTCGGGTGTGGCATGGGGGCTTGTGGTGTTCCTTGAGGAGCTGTCATTGGTGCTGCCATTGTTGGAGCCTTTGACCAGGGTTTTGTTGGTGCCGAAGGATGGGCAGTGTGGTAAGAAGAGAGGGCGTTGAGGGCGGCTTTGGCTTTGAGAAGGGCTGTCTTCCACACCAAGTATGACTTGCTTGTGCGCAAGTCCTTATTCCTCCTCATTGTGTACTCTGTAACCAAGTACTTGACCCCTGATGTGATGATGTTGGTCAACAAAGCCCCTTGGGCATTGAGGTCGTAGTTGCTCTCGAGGACCAGCTGCTCGAGGCGGACGAAAAAGTTCTCGATGCTCTTTGCAGCTCCCTGTCACAGCATCTGCAACTTCTGCTGGGCTTTCTTCACCATATCCACAGGTTTGAAGATCAACTCCAAGTACTTGGAGAAGACCTGGAAATTGGGCTCCTCACCCTCCTTGAATCTCTTGCAAATATACAGGCTTGAAGCCCAACCAGCGGTGTTGTCGCCCTTCATGAACACCAGGACCATAATGATCTTTTCTTCATCAGTTGGCATCCTCGAGAATCCCCTGAAATAGAGGAGAATACTGTCCCACCACTGGACAAATTTCTCCTTGTCACCCATGTAGACCTCTGGTTTTGTGACATACGACTTACTCAGAGGTCCCTGGGTTCCTTGGTTCTGGGCAGTTGCCCCCAGTGGCATTGAGTAAACTGGCATCTTTGGGGTTGCTGCCCCCTGAATGTCGGATATGGCGTTTGGGTCCAGAGATGCACCCGCGAGGAATGGATACACCTCAAACATCTCCCGTCACACCGCGTATTTCGCTTGGAAGCCCCAGGCCTCCCTCATTTCTTCAATGAAGAGCTCATGGCGCTTTTGTTGCATGTGCTGCCTTTCTCTGTCGGCATGCTCAGATAGGATTCTGTCGGCCTCCTGTCAGGCCTGTTCTTGAGCAGCCATGGCCTGCTGCGCTTCCCTCAATGTGGCCTCCAGGCTTATGAGTGTTGGCTCAGCTTGGGCAGTTGTAGGGTGTGGATTTCTTACGGTAATGTGCGACAGTGCCCTGGATTCTGCATGACTTTCTGCTTGCGACACAGGGAGTGGGAGCTGGTATGGGTGAGACATGTTGGAGGTGGTTGTTGAGAATAAGTTCACCATTAAGAACAAACTGTTATGCTTCGACTGGGTAGGTAGGAGCATAGCCCTTGTGAAGCAAGAACCAAGTGTGAGATAACCTTAGAGTTGAGGATTCAAGGATGTTCAAGGTAGCGTCCACTCAATAGTAGAACAAGGACTAGTTGACTAGGAGACCAGATGAAAGAGAGCGCCTGGGAGCTAGCATGAAGAGATAATGTATTTGGGAGAATACAAGGGAGAACTAAGCTAGAGTACATGGAACCCATTGAGGGGTTTATATATATGAAGGGTAAGTCAAGGGCAGGCTCATAGAATACAAAAGAAGAAGAAAAGACTAAGCATGTATGAGTAAGGCTGACTGAGGTATCAGTCAGCGAGAAGTGATGAGTCAAAAGATATGAGTAATCGTGGAGGAATCGGAATACCGATACAATAGTCGTGAGACAAGACAAGTGACTATTGTGAAAGAAATATAAGTCCAAATAGAGACATAGCAAAAGAAAAGGAATAAAGACTAAGGATAAATTGTAACACAAACAGCTTTGTGGTGGAGGTGACAGTGAAGGTGGTGGAAGTGGGGAAGGGGTGATAACCGAAAGGGTGGAGGATAGCAAGGGGATGTTCAGGTTGGATGGTGGTGGGAGTGATGATGTTGTTGGGATCAACACTCATCAAAGAGGAAAGGTAGACTTCATGTACTTCTCCTTGAATCTCTTGCAACTTGAAGTACATTACTAATAGGAAAGTGGGTGCGCGTGCATCAAGACAGATCATGTTGGTACGATCATTCATTTGAAACTTGACAGAGGGCAAAGGAAGGTGGGAGGATGCTAGAGACTGCCTAATTGCACATGAATCTCTTGATCAGATGACCACTTGGGTAGTCAGAGCCTCAATTCTCCTCGATTTGCAGCTGGGCTGCAATTTGTGCATGTTCGAGCAAAGGTAGAAGTTGGAGGGGTATACAACTCAGGTTTTCACCCAAGAGGTGGA
>JBBPKM010000557.1:0-13636 GCA_038089255.1 Austroboletus rostrupii
CCCTTGTTGTTGCTGCTTTTCTTGTTTATGAGCTGCTACCAAGTCTGCAGATTGATCTGAGGCAGCAGGGATGTCCAGAGTTTTCTTTTCCCAGTTGATGATAGGGTTTACAGCAGTTAACCATGGAAAGCCAAGGATGGTGGTTTCTTTGCCACAGTTCATGAGGTAGAACTCAACTTTTCATTCATAACCATTGTCATTAACAAAGAGGCTTGTTTTGAACTTGATAAGTCCATTTTTGTTTGTAGAGGCATCAACATTTCTGATTGTTACTGGTTGGGGAAGTTGAGTTTGAGGGAGTTTATATTTTTAGGTGAAGGCCCAATCTATGCAGAATATTTGTGCTCCAGAGTCAACAAGCACAGAGGTTTCAATGGCTTTAATCATGTTGGTCAGTACCAATAGCTGAACAGGGATGCACATTGACTTCATAGCTAATGATACAATGTTACATGAATATTCAAAAGAAGGAGAAACGTGCATTGTGGGTGTTTCTCCATTATAAATCCAGTTGAATTCTTCCTACTGTTTCATCATCCTGAAGTTCCTGGATGGTTGCTGTTGGTTCTTCCATCCTTTTTATATCTTTGGGTGGTACTTGAGGGAAGCAATTGAACTTGTTAGGGCATTGGCATGCCATGTGTCCTTTTCTTTGGCATGCCAAATGGAGTCCTTCTTGGATGCAGTGTTCCCATTCTTCAGGGGTGAGTTTCTTAAGATGGATGGCATCCACATCCATGGCATTTGGATCGTGAGCTGGTTGGGATTGAGGGGTGAAAGAAGTTAAGTAGGTGGTAATACTGCATTTGTGTCAAGCAGCAATTTCAATGGCTCTTTCTTTCATGCTTGTGAAGTGAGCTGCTTTTGAGTACCATTAAGTGATCTTATTTGGGACTTTTTCCATGGTATGGATCTGTCTCATAAGTGAAACAGGGATGCCAGAGGCAAAGTAGTTGATCAGGATCTGATCATCGCTGATTTTGGTAATAGCCACTTTATTCTGAAAAATGGCAATGTATATTTGAAGGGATTGTACCCACCCATGTGATTTTTGTAGATTCATTCTTTGGCAAGCCAGGATAAGGACTTGCCTTTGATGTCAGTGTTTTCAAACACTGTTCTAAACTCTTTTGCAAAGTCCATCCAGGCTCCAAGAGTAAATATTCCACTTGAAACACTCCAACAGCTAAGGCCAGAACATAAGGCCAGAACAGTGTCTGTACGTCTTCAGAGTGTCACCTTGGGCTGTGGCACCGAGGATTTGAATGTGGACTTTAAGGGATGAGTCTGAATCCCTGCCTTGCTAGCTGGGACTGGTTACCCCGTACTAGGTCAAGGACTTGAGAGAACTTCTTCTTGGTGGATGGAAATCCCTTGACTTTTGGAGGGAAGATCCAAGACTTCAAGCCTGGGGATCCAGTCCTGTCGCCCTGGGGATTATATACAAAAGAACTATGTACACGTATGTACATGGAATCTAAGATATACTATACAATACTACATAAGCGTCTGTTATCATCCAATAAGAATATTCTAAGAATCTACAGAATAGATATAAGTCATGAATATCATGAGAAGCATACCATGCTGTCAAAGCATGTTGTCATGACAAATAAGAAGCATAGATAAGACATAGCCTTCAAGGCTGTGGTCATAAGAGAACCACATTCCAGTGTGGCAGATCTTAAGATAAATAAGATCTAGGGATAAATATCAAATGAGACCCTTGATCCATGCCCCTGCTGCATGTCTTCATATATAGCCTTGCAATGGAAGGGAATCCCATGCTTCTAAAATAAATACCATGAAAAAACCTGCATGGTGTGGCAGCATGCTGCAACCATGAGGCATAGATAAGAGTGAGTCCTTGTGACTCATAGATAGGGACTCTGAGTCAGGGAACAAGATTCCGAATCATGTCGTGACTTCAGAGAATAGATAGAACATAAGGCTGGCACAGCCATGCCATGAGAATTTGGTCAGGCAAGCCTAGACCCTTGAGGAACAGCCATCCTGTGACTGATGTGACTTGCATAAATAGGGTATAGGGCTTGTCCCTGATCATGTGATCATCTAGTGATCCTTGATAAGATAAGCAGGGGAGATAAGATAAGATATTCAGATAAGATAAGATAAGATCCCCTAATAAGATAATATCTAAGAGATTAGATAAGCGCCCTTGATAAGATAAGATTAGATAAGATCTTGCAACCAGGCAAGACAAGTCTAAAAATGAAAAATAAGGCCATCCTGGCCACTTGTTATGTTGTCATATAAATATAGCCATAAAAGCTTGTTTTCTTGTACCGTAACACCACTAGTCAGCTTGACTTCATGAAAGGTGTCTGCCCAGGTGAGGGCATATGCGATTAGTTTATTGGGCATGTTGTAGAGTTCGTCATTTATGGCAAGATAGAGTTGGACAAAGTGGAGCCATGGGAGAGCTTGTGAATAGGAACTGTCAAAGTTGTCAGGGGTTCCAAGGCACAATTTGGTGGGTTTGACTGTGGTGGTGTTAAACATGATGGGTGCGGAAGGTGCTAGTGGTATCAGCAGTGGAGGAAAGAAGACTCTTCTGGTTTGAGGTTGTGGTGTTGGACTAGGTGGAGTGGGGATCCAAGGGATTACCAAGGATTGTTCAAGTTGTACTGTAAGTTCTTGAGTGTCTTGGTTTTTCTGGATGAGGGGTTTGTCAGGATCTGTTCGGATTTCTTCTAATGAGTTGGAAGCAGTCAAGGATGCTGGGAAGTCTTGGTGATGTTGCCAGCCAGAGTATTGGTTTGGGTAAATGTTGGATGATCTAGGGCAATGCTAGTCGTGTCAGATGGAGCTTAGTTCTTTTGTTATGCTTCAACTGGGTAGATAGGAGCGTAGCCCTTGTGAGGCAAGAACCAAGTTGATGAGATACCCTTGGGCTAAGGGTTTGAGGTAATTCTGAATAGCATCCACTCAACAGTAGGACGAAGTCTGGTTGACTAGGAGACCAAGTGAAAGAGAGCACTTGGAAGCTAGCACAAAAGGAGAATGTATTCAAAAGAATACAAGGGAGAACTAAGCTAAAGTATAAGAAACCTGTTGAGGGGTTTATATACATAAGGGAAAAGTCAAGGGCAGGCTTGCAAAGTACAAAATAGGAAGTAAATAGTAAGCATATATGAGTAAGTGCTGACTGATGTATCAGTTAGCAAGAAATGATAAGTTAAAGGAAATGAGTCATGAGGGAACTGGTGTACTGATATGATAGTTTGCAAGAGAAAGTTAGTTAACTATTGTGAGAATAAAGATAAGTCCACATATAGACATGTATTAAGAAAAGGACATAGAAACCAAGGAAGAATCATAACACTTGTCTTCTTCCTCTTCTTCCTTCTCTTTACTTGTTCCATATAGAAAAGTGATATTCTTCCATTTCTTGTTGAAAAGATGCTGCAGTTCAATCTGCCTGGTTGATGAGCATGCTGGCAGGGTTGAAAGTGAAGCAATTTCATATCATTAACTTGAAATTGTCGAAGAACTTGGAGGTATTTGAGTACTCATGACTCATCAGTTTCTTCTATATAGTAAACAAGTCCATAGGCTTTTGATGATCTTGAAGTATGTAGGAATCTCCAATTTGATGAAATCTAAAATGATTCAGTCAGTAATGGAATGGGAATTATAGTGGTAAAGGATGCCCACCAGCTGGTTTATAAAATGGATGCACAATAGTCCAATGCTGCTTGCAATTTAGCTCCACCAACAACTTTACCACAAAAATTGAGTTGCTTTGCCGAACTGTTGTCCTTTGCTGCCTTGACCTTCTATAGTTTCTTCGGTATGTCGGCATATGGCAGATCCTCAGGAGAAGGGGGGTGATTCTCTCTCTTCGGGCATGCAGATGCTTGTTCCATTTCATTGCAATGAATTACTGGAACAGAGGTAGATACGCACCAAGCAGGGGCCTGCAGCAGAAGGTTGACCTTCTTGGAAGGTGGAGGTGGAAGGGTAGTGACTTTCACTTGAGATTTGATCTACTAGATAATTAGTATCTGATCAACAAAAACCATCATCACTCACATACCACTTGTGGTGGTGGTAGATTCTCTATTTGCTTATCAAAGACAGATTCAATATGGAGATGGCATGATCCAGTCCACTGAAGGCAAGTCAGTTAGTGAACATCAAACAAACATCAGCAATAAACTCATCTGCATCAACCTAACACAGATTGTTAGGATTAGAACCAAGCTTTTGAGGGTTGGAAGATATGGGCTCATGCTTGATGGTCAAAAGATCTATTGGGTTCTTTATGATACTCAGATAATGAGGAATGTTGAGGGTGACTGGATCAATGGGGTGGAGGAATGACACCACATCTTTTATGCTCTTCAAGGACCAAATGGTTGACAAACAGAATCAATGCTGATGCATGCTGAGCATAGCCATACCCACAGAGATTGAGGGGCTAGAGACAATGTTCTTATTCATTTGAATTGAAAAGCCAGTGACAGGAGAGGAAGATGTGGTCTTGAGGGAATATGGAATGCATTGGCACAAGGCATTAAGGAGATCAGAAAAATACTCACATTAGCAATAGAAGCTTGATTGGTGTCAGATAGTTTGTGTGCATACTTCACAGGAGGCAGCTTTGCATTATCATCCATATCTGTAAGCATTTAATGAGGCAACATGAACTTGGGGTCATTGGCAACATTCATGGCTGGGGTTTCTAAATAGGGCATCATGTAGCTGGAAGTCCCATTAGAGGAAAGAGACCTAGCGGAGTGGCACCAGGTCCACAGTTGGTGAATGCCAGATGAACATGGCTTCAGCAATAGGGTCCAGCCTGGCATTACCATGCTAAAAAAAATTGATCAATAATGTTTTTACCAAAAAAGAGTAAACCCTGTTACCATGCCTTATGTTACAATTCTTCCTTGGCTCCTATTTCTTTTTCCTTTTTACATGTCTATATCTGGATTTATATTTCCTTTTACAATAGTTACTCGTATCTTCTCGCAACTATTGTACTGGTACTCTGGCTCCTTCATGTTAACTCATCGCTTCTGACTCATTACTTCCTGCTGACTGATACATCAGTCAGTATTACTCATATATGCTTACTCTTCACTTCTTCTTTTGTACTATGCGAGCCTGCCCTCAATTCCTTCTCTATGTATATAAACTCCTCAATGGGTTATCTGTACTTTAGCTTACTTCTCCCTTGTATTCTCCCAAATACATCCCTTCTTTGTGCTAGCTCCCAGGCACTCTCTTTCATCTGATCTTCTAGTCAACTAGTCCTTGTCCTACTATTGAGTGGACACTATCCAGAATTACCTCGAACCTTTAGCCCAAAGTTATCTCATCATCTTGGTTCTTGCCTTACAAGGGCTATGCTCCTACCTACCCAGTTGAAGCGTAACACCTTATTCATGTTTTTCTATCCAAGTTGATGAAGAAATCGCCATTATTACCTCATTCATCAAGAATAAACACATGCAAAGCTACCCTCAATGCCTCCAAGGATGCTCCTTCAATAGATCAACACTGTATTTCAGGTTCAGTTAGCCCATGGATGTAACTTACCACATGGCCGTTACACTTCACCCAGATAGGGTAAAGTGTAGTCCTTAGGAGACTTGACCTCCAGGGCAAGACGAGTTTAGAAAGGACCAGATATCCTATCAGCACACTTGCATGAATAGGATCAAGGTGAAAAGAGTGAAGTCCAATAAAGAACTTATCAAGGATACATGCCATACAGCTATGCCAGGATACTGGAGATACAAGAGGACTTGGTGATGACCTCAGGAAGCTGGAGCAGAGGCTGAAGATCAAGCCTATGATTAAGGGAGACTAAAGCTAAAGTACATGGATATGCATCTAGGTCTTATATATTGGTGGGCAATATCCAAGAAAGGAGATGAAAAGGCTAAGTTAAGGATAACAAGAATAGACAAAATAAGAAATGAGTCAGAGATAGCAGATAGAAGATCTAGGGTAATGGGAAATGCATGGATCAGATCAGAGAAGCAAGATAATAAGAAGTTCTAGATATACAGCCATAAGTCAAATAGGAGGAAAAGTGAAGATCAAATAGAAAGGCTAAGAAAGAGAACTCAGCTATGAATACACCCATATAGGGGATGACAGAGAGATCAGAAGATAAAGAGGAATGTCTGTGATACATGGATCAAAGGAGGAACAGAGAGATCAAAAAACAGGAGGAAACAGATGAGAAGCACCAAGAAGGTGTGATGAATCTAGAAAAGGCTTGCTGTTGCAGCAAGTGGAGTCAAGTGACTAGAAAGGCATCATCTAGATGCACAAGGGTCTGGAGGAACATCTGATAAGGATCAGATGTGATTAGGATGAGATCTGTTGTAGATCTTGGATGCCATGAGGCAGACTTGAAGTTCCTGTGTGAAGATAAGCACAGGAGGCACATGGAGCATAGTCAAGAGGTGTCCAGGGGCAAGGAAATGCATTGGCTGATAAGCTGGATGCACAGCAAGATGGTTCCTGACCAGATGGATAAGAATCAGGAGATAGGAAGAGGTTCTGATGATCAATCAGCAATATCTTGTGTTACGCTTGTTCCGGGTAGGACGCAGGCGTAGCCTTGGATGAACCAAGCTCTGCAGTTATGCGTAAATAGCCCCTGTGGAAGGAGGCTCATCTGATAGCCCCTATGGAGAGGGACTCAAGAAGTAGCAACAGTAAGCATCCACTCAAGAGTAGGACGAAGACTTGGTGCCCGATAATCACAACGGAAGAGAACGTTGCAGAGCAAAGCAAACACTTGGTATTGACCAAGGAGAACTAAACTACTTGTACAAGGTACATCAACGCACAAGTTATAGGTATAGTCGTGATGCACAGACCATAGTGTGAAAGAGGAAATAAAGACGACGACTGGGCTAAAGGATAAATAAGGCGCTGTCACGATGGTAATACAAATGAGTCAGACGGGAGGAAACCTGCATCGGCAGGTATGATGCCGAAGTAGTCCATATAAGGGCATCGTGAGAAGAAAGAGATGAGTCCATAGAAGAAAACGTAACATCTTGGCAGTGTACTGTGAGATCAGGAGGTGATCTGAAAGTTCTGGTGGAGTCTGGTTAAGTGTGATCTTAATGAAGAGGATGCATCAGGATATGCCCGAGGGTGCATAGAGGTGCTAGGGACTTGCCTGGATGCTGGCAGGGAAGCCAGAGGGTTCAATGAACATCTAATGAGAATCAGATGTAATTTGGATGGCTTAGCCTTGGATAAAGCTGAAGCAATCAAGAATATGGCCAGATGGCCCAGATAACTGTGGGTGGAGCCAGAGGGACTTCCAGTAGGCACATATAAGCAAGGAGAACTTCAGGAGTTGGGCCTAAAGTCAGGTACATATTTAAAAGGAGACTCTAATCTAATTGTAAGCCAGATCAGAGAGAAGCAGTCAAGAAGAAGCATCAGAGGAGGCTGATGCAACTGGATTCAAGGGAGATCTTTAGGAGCATGATCCAGGGAAGATCTGGAGACCTGGGGACACTGCTAGGAAAACCAGAGGGTGCCCTAATGAGGAGAAGATGTGGACTCAGTAAAAAGGACACCTTAGAATGAGATCAGATGATGTCAGGTCAAAGTACAAGTGTTTTGGTGAGCAGGGAGAGCATCTGGAGAATACCAGGTGTAATTCATTCAAGGGAGATCAGGTTGTGATCCTAATCCAATAATAGGAGAAGGTTGGAGGCTCACAAGGAGCAACTGATGAAGGACATCTAGGAACAGCCTAGGAATGGCTCAGGAGAGCCCAGGAGATGCCTGAAGGATGCCAGGAGCTTACAGGGGCAGAGGAATCTCTGGTAGGATGGACAGGAGATGGCTAATCCAGGAAAAAGTGTAGTGGGGCTATCAAGGTAGGGACAAGTTGTAACAGGGGCCCTGCAAGATCAGCACACTTCAAACATGTTATATCCCATGCATGATTATTGACCATCTTGGTAGGCCAGCACTCTATGAAAGAATATCACAGGTTTGGTCAGCCCAAGGGTACAACTCATGGTGGGGCCTTATAAGGTCAGCAGATTATTCAGGTATGTTTTCATTCACTTAGGCATGCAAAAGAATTGATTCTGTTTGTTGACTGTTCAGTCCTCAAAGAGGATAAAAGATGTGGTGCCATTCCTCCATCCTGTTGATCCAGTCACCCTCAATATTCCCCATTATCTAAGTATTATAAAGAATCCAATGGATCTTTCAACCATCGAGCACAAGCCCATGTCTTCCAATCCTCAAAAGCTTAGTCCCAATCCTAACAATCTATGTTAGGTTGATGCAAATGAGTTTATTGCTGATGTTTGTCTGGTGTTCACTAACTGACTTGCCTTTAGTGAACTGGATCATGCCATCTCCATATTGAATCTGTCTTTGACAAGCAAATAGAGAATCTATCACTGCCACAAGTAGTATGTGAGTGATGATGGTTTTCATTAATTGAATAGTAAATTATCTATTAAATCAAACCTCGAGTGAAAGTCACTACTCTTCCACCTCCATCTTCCAAAAAGGTCAACCTTCCACCATAGGCCCCTGCTTGGTGCATGTCTACCTCTGTCCAGTAATTTGTCACAATGAAATGGAACAAGCATCTGCATGCTTGAAAAGAGAGAATCACCCCCCTTCTCCTAAGGACCTGCCATATGCCAATGTATTAAAGAAACTACAAAAGGTCAAGGTAGCAAAGGATGATAGTTTAGCAGAGCAACTCAAGTTTTGCAGTAAAGTTATTGGCAGAGCTGAATCACAAGTGTTCCAGTACAAGGAAAGCAGCCTTTATGGCTATATTTATACATCAACATGACAAGTAGCTTTAATGGCCTTATTTTTCATTTTTACAACTTGTTTTGCCAGGATGCAAGATCTTATCAAATCTTATCATATCAAGGGCGCTTATGTCAGCGCTTATCTTATCTTATCTCCCCTGGATATCTTATCAAAGAATCACTAGTTGATCACAAGTCATATGATCAGGAATAAGCCCTGAACCCTATTTATACAAGTCATATCAGTCACAGGATGGCTGTTCCTCAAAGGGTCTAGGCTTGCCTGACCAAGTTCTCATGGCATGGCTATGCCTGCCTTATGTTGTATCTATTCTCTGGAGTCATACCAAGATCCAGAATCTTGATCCCTGACTCAGGGTTCTTATCTATGAGTTACAAGGACTCATCCTTCTTTATGACTCACAAGAAGTTACCCTATCTATGCCTCATGGTTGCAGCATGCTGCCATTGTTATGATTCGTTCCTCTTGCTATACAGACTTACATATTTTCTTCCTATGATGCCCTTATATGGACTACTTCAGCATCACACCTGCCGATGCAGGTTTCCCCCATCAGATCCTTCATAGTGTCATTACGCTTACCCCGTGACGGAGCTTTTCTTTAGTCATTCATGTAACCCAGTCATGCCTCTTATTTCCTTTTTTACCTATGGTCTGTGCTCCTCGGTGATACCTATATAGTTGCATGAGTAGTACCATGTACAGTAGTTTAGTTCTCCTTGGTTAATACCAAGTACCCCTTTGCTCCTTAGTGCTCTCTTTCATTGAGTCTATTGAGCACCAAAGTCTCCGTCCTACTTTTGAGTGGACACTCTCTTTGTACTACTTATCAAACTCCCTCCACAGGAGTTATTTACGTTATGCTCGGAACTTGGTTCATCTGAGGCTATACTTGCATTCTACCCAGAACAAGTGTAACAAAAGAACTAAACTCCTTCATTGCGACTAGTATCGTCCTAGATCGCCCACCATATTGTATAATTGTTTCTCGTGGCGAAATTGGCAGGACTCCCCTGCACCCTCAACTGCATCCGAATCTTCGGGAGAAGTACCAACTGACCCCAATGAACCTATTAACACCGAAGCCCCTATAGAACTTCGGCAGCTCGAGCAACAACTCAGCCGCTCACTTGTAATACCGCACATACCGACCCTGCCAAGTCCTATACCACAACTGCAAACCAGAAGGATCTTTTCTTTCCCGCCTAATGTCGTACCAGCACCTATAATGTCCAACCCACCAGCTGTGATGAAACCTACTGAACTATGCCTCGGAACCCCTGAGGATTTCGATGGGTCATATGCCAGAGCCTTACCCTAGCTATGATCTGTACAAATGTACCTGGCCATAAACAACAAACTATATGAAACACCTAACAAACAAATAGCCTATATGCTCTCATTTATGAAGAAAGGAACTGCCTTGACATGGGCGGATACCTTTAGAGAAGCCAAGCTTATGGCCAGTACCTTTGCTCTAGGAACCTGGGCCGACTTTGAGAAAGAATTCCACGCCACCTTTGAAAATGTGGATATTAAAGAAGACTCACTAGCCTGGCTAGTGTGCGAATGTATTACAGAAAATCGACGCAGAGGATATAATCCTATGCTTCAAAAGTACATCGCCATGTTTCAAAGCAAAGTCACCCTTATGGGGATTACTGATGACCAGGTGCTCATCAACTACTTTGCCAGCGGCATTCCCATCTCGTTAATGCGAAGAATCCAATCTATGGAGAAAGTCCCAGACAAAGTTACCGAATGGTACACCAAGGCTACACATTTTGCAGGAGTAGAAGAATGAGCGCTAGAGATTGCCCACAACTGAAGCTGGGGGAGTACATCGTTCACCCCAAACTTCCATATTCACCCCACTCCATCTCAAGATCCCAACACCATGGATGTTGATGCCATAACTATCAGAAAGCTGACCCCGGAAGAACAGGAACAATGCCACAAAGAATGATTGTGTTTCTTATGCAGAAAGAAAGGACATTTGGTAAGAACCTGTTCTAACAATATGCAACCATGAGGACCACCTCCCCCGCGGATGATACAGAAAGTCGAGGAAGAACTCAAAGCCAACATTTCAGAAATACAGGATGACGAAACTGTTGGGCAAATCAACTTGGGTTTTTAACTGGGAGAACGCCCGCAACGCACGTATCTCCCCTTCTAGATGTTTTATGTAACTCTGTACCAGTGTCAATAAAGGCAATGCGAATCCCTGTTCAGATTATGATGCCTATCGACATGAACATCAAAGCTGTCGCCACCACAGCCCTAGTTGACTCTGGGGCCCAGGTATCTTGTATAGATTGGGAATTTGCCCAGTCACAAAAACTCCCTTGACTTTGCCTTGCCACTCCAATCACTATTCAAAATGTCGATGCCTCAACTAACAGCAATGGAACTATCAAGTTCAAAATGACATTGTTCATCAACATAAATGGATACGTTCAATCCACAGATTTTTACCTCATGAACTGTGGAAAAGAAACAATGATCCTCGGCTTCCTGTGGCTTACTGCCATGAACCCGGAGATAGATTGGAAGAAAAAGACTCTATGAGTTCTGAAGGAATCAGACCAATTGGTGGACCTCATAGCGGCTCATGAGCAAGAAAAGCAGCGAAAAGCTGAACTTTATGACCATAGATAACCCAGTCACACAAGCAGCCTTCCACAACAGATAGAAGTCGATGCCCTGGTAGATGAACATCTCTTCAGTTATCTAAATTGAATAGAAGACGACGTCCTTTGTAGCACTATTTGCATTGCTAGGGACATGGTGCATATTAAACCACTGTGTACACTATCACGAACGGTTCTAGCCAATGGACGATTTATCCCAAACCCTGCAATCACCTGTGCAGCTGTAACCACGTCCACAGACTTGGCCATCCATGCAAAAAAGGAAGAGATTACTCTTCCTCCACAATATGCCACCTACACCGATATATTTTCTGATGAAGATACACCACTCCTGCCATCGCGAGACTGTGACCACGAGATCAACCTCACTGATACGTTCCAACCAAAAATTGGCAAATTGTACCCCTTAACAACAGAAGAGCGTGTAGCACAGGATGTGTTTCTGGATGAAAACCTGGCATCAGGAAAGATTAGGCCGTCTACTTCCCCCCAAGCGGCCCCCTTTTTCTTCATTAAAAAGAAAGATGGCAAGTTACGACTGGTACAAGATTACTGATATCTCAATGATCATACTATTCGCGATGCGTACCCACTTCCCCTTATTTCTGACCTACTCAACAAACTTCGGGGGGCTAAGATTTTTACTAAATTCAACATATGCTGGGGTTATAATAACATCCGAATCAAAGAAGGAGACCAATGGAAAGCAGCCTTCATTATGCACTGTGGGCTGTTTGAGCCAGTGGTCATGCCCTTCGGACCCAAGAATGCACCAATAACCTTCCAGCGCTTTATGAATAAAGAATTTCACAACCTCATTGTGGAAGGACGAATCGTTATTTATATGGATGATATACTCATTTTCTCCCCCGATCAACACACACACAATGAAACCACATGACATGTCTTGCAGCACATGCGGGAATTACACCTTTGCCTCTGTTTGCCCAAGTGCCTTTTCAACTCAGAATCGGTCGAGTATCTAGGAATGATTGCTAAACCAGGATCGCTCACCATGGACCCTATTAAATTAGAAGGTATCGCTTCTTGGCTGACACCTATGAAACCTAAGGAAATACGTTCCTTCCTAGGGTTTGCCAATTTTTACTGACAATTTGTCCCTGGGTACTCTAACATCGCTTGCCCACTCATCGACCTTACAAAAAAGGACCATGTCTGGGCTTGGACCCCTGTGTGCGACACCACTTTCACCCGTATGAAAGAGGTCTTTATCTCCCAACCAGTCCTTCATATGCCTGATTCTACTAAACCCTTTGCAATCGCAATGAATGCTTTCAAATATGCTATGGGCAGGATTTTGCTCCAGACCAATAAAAATGGTGAATGGCAACCTTGCTCTTACCTCTCGCAGACATTCTCATCCACTGAGCGGAACTATGACATCTATGACAGGGAATTACTTACTATAATCCGCACCCTAGCTGCCTGGCAGCATTATCTTCTCGAATCAGTGGCCCCTGTGGATGTTCTCACTGACCACAAAAACCTCACTTACTTCAAAGCCCCTCATACATTAAATCACCGACAAGCTCGTTGGCTCCTTACACTCGCTGACTATGACCTACGAATCAAACATGCTCCCAGAATGCAACTCGCTGGCCTGGATGCACTTTCGCGTCGACCTGATCGCTGCCCCGACAACTCTATAGACAATACCGCAGTCACCCTCTTACTGTTCTCTCTCTTTGTCAACCTCATAGATGTCACCCTCCATAATTGGATATCACAATCATCAGTTGATGACCTGCTAGTCCTATCCACCCTACAATCCATCCAAACTGATATCCCTTCAGCTCTTCGTTCCCACTTGGCCGATTGGCAGCATTGCGATGGCATCCTCCTCTACCACAGTCATGTTTATGTACCCCCAAATGTTGCCCTTCGACATTCCATTGTCTCCTGCTTCCATGATCATTTGACAGCTGGCCACCCTGGATACCTCAAAACCTGCCAACTGGTCTCTACTGAGTTCTGGTGGCTAGGTCTCACCTCCTTTGTGTGTGCTTATGTCGCCGGCTGTAGCTCCTGTCAGCAATATAAAGTCAATACACACCCCATGGTCCCGCCTATCACACCTATCCACTCCTCCTGCACCCATCCGTTTCGACAAATCTCCTGCGACCTCATTACGGAACTCCCTCTCT
>JBBPKM010000558.1:0-13632 GCA_038089255.1 Austroboletus rostrupii
CTGCGGCGGGCGACACAGGAGGAGGACGAACAAAGCGAGCGGTGAACCACGCTCTATAAGGGGAACCTACGACAGTTACGGGTACAGGAGGGTAAAAGACCACTGACTATTTACGAGGCGGATCTGGGTTATATATACATTGGGCAATGGTAGTGCCAAGAGTGCCGGGACGTTGCATGATTCTCCTCCTAACAGCGCGGGAGGGGATGGGTACATAATACAAGCGACGGCCACCTTGAGTGGGAGAG
Organism: Austroboletus rostrupii; assembly: GCA_038089255.1. Taxonomy (NCBI): domain Eukaryota; kingdom Fungi; phylum Basidiomycota; class Agaricomycetes; order Boletales; family Boletaceae; genus Austroboletus; species Austroboletus rostrupii. Next base: position 249 of record JBBPKM010000558.1, read on the forward strand.
CGGGCGACCCTTTTACCAATGGCCGCAGCGTGTTTTCCTGACTCAGGGCTGTTGGGCTCGAACCGTGACCACACCGTCCGCACGAGGTCAATAAAAAATTTTAAAAAAAGAGGGTGAGGGGGGAAGGGGGCGGCAGGGTAAAGCATGCTTGCATCAGCGACGGCGTCAACACAAACACGAATCTTAAAGTGAATGCTGTACGTCCAAACGGGGGATAAGTAGCTTTTCAGGTTGCATGACACACGGAACTTTGGCCGCAAGTTCGCACAGCCACTATTCACGCGTGGACCTGACGGGCTCACTGTGTACCCAATCCAGGGCCAGACAGATTAGACAGACAGATCGACTACTGAGTCCCTCGCCGAGATGGCCTATAGTATGTACTATGTAGGAGGAGGAGTGGGCGCACGCACGCACGCATGTCAGGGACGTTTCAAGTCCAATGCTGTGTGTGATCCATTGTACATGCCATAGGCGCCGTAGGGTCGCGTCTCGGATCCGAATGTGGGTTTTGCCGGTAACGGCGCTGCTCGCTGAGAAAGTTTGGAGACCCGTCGAACACGACGATCACACGGGGCCAAAAAGTGTGGCCGCATTGTTCCCTGCGGCTAAAGCAAGCGGCTCACTGTTCCGTTCTCTAAGCCGGCAAACAGACCAGGCTGTTACGATTCGAAAAAAAAAGGAAAAAGGGGGCGACTGGTAAAGTATGGGGGTCTCAAATGGTGCGAAAATACGCGCAACTTGGAGAGGTGGTGCCCTCCCCCCCCCAAAAAAAAAGGGCTTGTCAGCGGAGGCGTGCACTTTGGTACGGAGTGCAAACTGCGTTGTTGTATGTACTTGGAACGCACAACTTGAGACGATTGCTATTAGTACATGGCCAGATACCAAGAGATGGATACTCGGACGTGTTCGACCGCCTCACCTCTATCACTTTGTCTGTTAAAACACTACTCAAGTGATGTGCCACTGCGACATCCACGAAAACTTCGTGGAATCATCCTCACTCAACATCTATGGATCTAGGATTAGATGGTAGCACCCGGATGATTATCGATCACCGCATAGCACAAAACTAATCAAGTCAAGTCAAGTCGGAGCGAGTAGATCACTGGAATTCGTGATGTCCAATTCCAGGGCTTTCCGACCACGGAGATATTCGGAGACATGGTGTTATTGGTACCTGCAATCAAACACGACTTAGTAGTACCTGCTGCTACCAAGGACAAGAAGGCGTACAAGCATCAGTTAAATCAGATTAAAAAAATATGATGAAACATGTTCCGTGAAAAGAACAACATTTGCTGCCTCTTCGATGACGATACCCATGTCATTATACATGCGAGTGTATGCTTCACATCGTACACAACTAGTCTGTGCGCCGTGATCCCTTCCCGGGTACGAGCGCCCAAAGGACTGTCATGAATGCCATCATCGCCACTAGCCTGCGAGAGCCGTAAAAACATAAAGTGACACAAAAGAATTTCATACTCACAAGGGTTGCAGAGCCCGAATCCCAGCTTTGGTAGCAATTGCACCCGTCATAAAGGGCAATAATGCTGACCCTGCTTGACCGAAGCCAGCGATCCACCCGATAGAACCTAATACACGTGAGCACATGTCCGCATGAGGATGTGGATGAACAGGTTACCGGTCAGCAGCCAGGCTGGCAGCACCCTTCCAGCGTGATTCATCGTAATTGGATACATCGGTCCGAGTAGCAAACCAACGATTGAAATAGACACGGCGTTTCCGATCAGTGAAGGAACAAACCATACCACTAGCTCTAACCCAATCGCAAGAAGAGCATAAATGAACAACACCCTCCGTTCGCCCACCTCAAGGGGGTCAAGGTATGTAGAACGACGGATACAATGTTACGGAGAACATACCTTGCTATTGAGCCACAACAACACGACCCGCCCTGTCATCAAACCTATGAAGATGTGAGACTATGGAATCTTTTCCTCGATCCGGCACACCTCCAAAAAATCCAGAGGATATATATCCTGATGATGGTCCACCGCCACGAACATCAATGATGTACGTAACAATCCAGCCTATAAGTTGTCTTTGATCTTGTGACTGGCATTTGAAAAAAAAGAGAGTATACCACCGACAGTAACCTCGACGCCCACGTAAACCAGAATGAAGATCGCCAAGAGGTGGACGTCCTTTAATCCAAGTATCTGTCTAAAGTGACTGTTTTCACTCTCGCTTCGCTCCCCTGCGGGTTGTCCAATTTGAGCCAAGCACTCTAGGAGAGATATGAGCGATTGACTCCAGCATGAGCGAACTTGTTGCAAGAACAAACCATCTTGGCTCTTGAAGCGAAATACTGCGATCAAAAGGACAGTGTTTATCAAGGCGATACCCAAAGAGACGAGATAGTGGAAAGACCAGTGGGGGAGCTGGGCAAATTGCGTTGCCACGAGCGGAGAGGATAGCGCGCCAGCACCTTGAAGTCGAACAATGAAGCCGAACGAGAGGCACGTGAAAATCGATACTCGAGTTCAAACGTAATGACACGCCATACCGTAAGCCTGCGTTTATGGACGATTCACCTTGTTCGATAGACAGAGACGCCAAAACGTACCGCATGCAAGATTCCCATTTTAGCTTCCGCATTATGTTTGAGGCTAGCCACGAAACCGTTCGCCTGGGCGTCCTGAAAGCGGTATCTAGCAGCTAAAAAATGCGCATTAACAGGAACACAATAATACCTGCAATGCCATGCCAATGCCATTGATGGCATACCCGAGCACAAAGGCAGGAAATGGTAAGGCGGCGCTTTCGATGGAGTACCCAACAGCCTGGAGGACAGATCCTGAAAAAAGGAAGGGGAGAAAGTGAGTCCATTCGCTGCCACACATCTCGGCGTTCGTACCAAAAACGATGACCTGACGTGCGAACCTCCATCACCGAAATCTTCCACATTGAAACGTCAAAACAGACCTTTCCAAATCCATATCGATCGTTCAGCACAACATTCGAAAACGCCCCTGTCAAGAATCCCTACGCGTGCTATCAACATCCGAGATTAATCCGACCCGAAAGCCGAAACAGCTTCACCCACGATACAGGCAAAGACGAAAATCAGCGATACCACCGCAAAGTTGACCTGTCCCACACATCCACGTTAACATCATCTGATACATCTTTGACGCTTTCCACATGCGTCGTCTACAGGACACTCACATGATACACTTTTTGAATCCGTGGCAAGAGGGGGCCTGTCGTGCCGTCGTTCCAACCAGCGAGGTAGAGTGTCCAGCAGAGAGTCAAAAACTGAACACGGGCGTGGAGACGCTGCGCATTGGTTTGCACCACAGCATTGTGACGGACATCCGACTCCTCGGTCGGTTTTGGTTGGGTGCAGGAGTCATCCACGTAGCCAGGCTTGCGCCCAATGTCGCATAGTTCGACGTCGCCGCCGCGGTCGTCGCTCGATCTGCCCAACGTCGTGGGGTGTCGTAGATTAGCGCTTCCCATGCGTTAAGATTCGAGTTGCAGCAAATTTTCCCATCTAGAAGCTACGATATTTATGTGCACTTCGGACTCTTCGGGCCCGAGTCGTTGATACGTTGATAAGGAACGACGGATGATAGACCTCTGAGACAACTCCCAGTCAGTCTTCTCCGTTGAACCGCGGAAATCTACGGAAACGGTATCATTGCTTCACACAGCTTCAGTTGGAGTATTCCAGAGAAGTATCAAATGTCCTCGTTTAGATGGCTTGCGCTGGGAATCTGGATCCACCATTCGCTTCTTTACAGCAACATACAAGATGTTGAGACAAAGGGCACTCAGGGGCGCTGATGTCGTCAGGTTACTCGTTACGGTAAATCTTTCATCCATTGATATTGAAATAGTTTTCAGTAGCTGAAGGGTATACCGTGGGTAGGCGCAAGACCAATGACGACTCCAACGTTTTCAGGGATCAACTGTGCGTTATGAGAAAAAAAAAAGCATCTCAACTATACGATTTTCATGTCTCCCGTACGTATATGGCGGTCGGACTCAGTTCTGAAAAATGGTTAGGTGGTCCCAGGAGTGGCCGACGGTTAGGACCAGTCTGAAACCAGTCAGGACCAGTCAGACTCACTAACCAAATCACTGAAAGAGTACTTGCAAAAAGGTGCCAAATAGACAGAAGCAACAGGACCATGCTTCCTGATCCACAAGTGCTGATCAGGACACATAGAAACAACGTGATCATTTCACATCGCACATCTGTACATATGACTAGGCACGTCCTGGACGACTTTAATCCATACGCCGCGAAGCCTTACTGGGCACGAGCGCCCAGAGGATCATCATAAACAACATCATGGACACCAACCTGTAGAGAGCATGATCAGAAGGACAAGCGGCCACGTATGTCGTAAAGAATGCAAACGCTCACAAGGGCTGCAGCGCACGAATGCCCACCTTGGACGCAATCGCACCCGTCATGAACGGTAGCAGTGCTGACCCTGCTTGACCAAAACCAGCGATCCATCCGATAGAACCTGATCCAACGTGAGCACCCAAATCCTTATGAAAAAAAAAAACGTCGTCGAAAACGTTACCTGTCAACAACCAGGGCGGCAACACCCGTCCAGCGTGGTTCATCGTAATCGGATACATGGGTCCGAGTAGCAGACCAATAATCGAAATGGATACCGCGTTACCGATCAGCGATGGAACGAACCATACCACCAGCTCCAACACAATCGCAAGAAGAGCATAAATGAACAACACCCTTCGTTCGCCCACCTAAACAGGGAGAGGTTTCGTTGCGTGAGGAAACGTTGACGCAGGGCATACCTTTCTGTTAAGCCACAACAGCACAACACGGCCCGTCATCAGACCTGTCGAGAGGTCCACTTAGATAAAGATGGGACCGAAAAACAAAAACCATTACCACCAAAAAATCCAGAGGATATATACCCAGACGATGGTCCACCGCCACGAACATCGATGATGTACGTCACAATCCAGCCTTTAATGTTTCACGATGATCAAGGTTCAAGACGACCTCCAAAGACATACCTCCGAGAGTCACCTCAACGCCAACATACACCAGTATGAAAAAAGCAAGCAGGTGCACGTCTTTTAGTCCAAGTATCTGTCTGAAATGGCTGTTTTCACTCTCGCTACGCTCCCCCACGGGTTGTCCAATGCGAGTCAAGCATTCTGGAGACGTGGGTGGTGAATAAGATCGAATTTCGACCGAAGACATACCGTCCTGGCTCTTAAAGCGGAATACTGCGATCAAGAAGGTGGCGTTCAACAGACTAAGGCCGAGGCAAACGAGGTAATGGAATGACCAGTGCGGAAGCTGGGCAAACTGGGTTGCAACGAGCGGAGACGAGAGCGCGCCTGCACCTTGACCACCGTTCAACAACCCGTGTCAGCAGAGTTTCGCTCGAGAACAAAGACGGGACGACCGCATACCATAAGCCTTTGCTCATTGAATTGTGGAAAGGGATGGTATAAGCAAGACATGAAATACCGCGTGCAAGAGACCCATCTTCGTTTCTGCATTGTCCTTGAGACTGGCGACGAAACCGTTGGCCTGGGCGTCCTAGAAAACGCACATAGCTAAAATGACAATAGATCCATCCCGATCAAACGTGGTTACCTGCAACGCCATACCAAAACCATTGATCAAACAGCCGAGCACGAAAGCTGGAAAAGGCAGCGCAGCTGCTTCGAGGATGTATGCAATCACCTGCAGCACGGATCCTGACCAGAGAAAGATAGTTTCAATTATGGTCGTTTGTGAAAAAAAAGAATCGACGTACCAAACACGATGATCTGTCGTGCCCAAAAAACCGCGAAGTCAGTCACCACTGAAATGACGTACACAACAGACTCTGTGACCTTTCCAAAACCATATCGATGATTCAACACGACGTTCGAGAACGCCCCCACCGAAAAGCCCTGCATTCCACGGTACGTATCGTTGATTAGCAACGTGCCATCCAAGAAGAAGGAACACGCACGATACAACTGAAGACAAACAAGAGCGATACCACGGCAAAATTGATCTGTCGATGGAACGTCCAGCAGTGCGAGGTCATCGAACGTGACACATACGTGATACACTTTTTGGATACGTGGTAATAACGGACCGATCGACCCGTCATTCCAACCAGCGACGAACAGCGTCCAACAGAGCGCTGCAAACTGGATGCGAGCATGGCGCTGGGGTTTGGTCTTTGCTAGGCCGTCTTCGGTCGGAGTGCCAGGGGATGTTAGCTTGGGCGTATCCGAGAGCGGAGGTGAAAGAGCGTCGAGTTCGACGTCGTCGTTCGATCGCTGAGCGGGAAGGGAATGTCGTACATTGTGGCCAGATTCTGCGACAGTGGAGGGCATCGTGATAACCTGTTCAAAGGTCTCTCATCCCAAATGATATTTTGTAGTATCTGAGGTACGGTCATCACGGCAAAAAAAGATCCACCCGAAAATTATCCGACGTTGCACCGACATTTGGCCGTAGGAATCCATCGTCTGATCACGAGAACCCAACTCGTCGTCTACTGGCACCTTATTTTCAATGTCCGCCATGCCACTACAGCGTAGAAAACAGTAGATTGAAGGTTGTAGGGACCTGGATACACACTAAATATACCTCTACAGAAAAAAAATAAAGGGCATTGAATCAGCATTGAATCAGCAGTGAGACCCGAAACATTTGTAACTTTATCAGTGGTGTTCACCACTTGAGCCACGTCCAGATATATATGGTATGTAGTCCCTTGACTTCCCGCTTTACCTCCTAGTTTTCCCCAGTTGGCTAATCCCAGATACATAATCTTTTGGCGCAGATAAACAATCTTTCACACGTCTGCCACTGCCAGGGCCTGGATCATACGTTACTTATGTACATTGACCATCACACCGCAGTCCCTTCCGGCGTGCCAGTGGGGTGCACTGATGATTGGTTTCCTACTTACGAACGACTGGTGGCCGTCATTCCAAATGACGTCCCAGAGCAGTAGTGTCAAAATCACATATCCACAGATACCCCCACACCAGCTTTCTCAGGGTGTTCATGTTCCCAACGGCTCATAGCTACTAACCTGCCAAACATTGAAGGCTTACATCAATTTAATCATCCGACAATGAGACAGGACGAAAGAAAGAGAGAAAAAACAGAAAAAACCGATTCTCTAAAAACAACTCCATCAATAATTGTTGGCCCCGTTTACTTTGTCCTTGAGCTGATTGATAAACTGTTGATAACTCGGCAACACATCCGCTCGATCTTGCACCAGGCAACTAAGTGCCCAAAGTCGTAATGGCGGCTCCCCGTCCTCCTTGACAACGTACAGGTGCGGATAGTACACGCCCCGGCGAAGCTCACGCGATTTTTGCACGATAGCATTAACCCGTTGTGAAAATGGATTGTCGAGGATCGGAAGCGTCGCCTGAAAAAAAGTGTCTCAGTACACCCTGGCCAGGTTTAAGAACATCCGAACGACGTTACCTTGCCGCCGCGCAACACTTCATAGCTAGGAAGATCAAACACGTCCAAAATGAGCTGCGGTACCGCATCGCGACCGACCCATAAAAAGATCGTCTGGCCATCCTCGATAAGGAAAAGTCCGTGTCGTTCAAGACGCTCCGATGTCAATGGCAATGGCGTTGGCATAATGATACCATTCTCCCCGACAGTGCCCGCCTATACGCCAAATTAGTATCAGTCAGTAAGTGATGACCACCACGCGCACCTCGGGAGGCATGTTATGCAGTGAATAAAACGAGGGGTGGATGTAAGGAACGAGCGTTTGCGAAGGCAATGATGTCAGCAGTGCCTGCGCATACGCTCTTAGATCGGGAGGGATCTGAGCACTTTGACGGATTCCAACCTATACAAGTGTAACTTGTTAGCATTAACGTGATCAGGCAAAAAGACAAAGTCCCACATTTTTGAGTAACCCCAGTACAAGCACGGGCAACATTTTCAGATTCTCTGAAATAGCCAACTGGGCACTCGCACCCGCGCCGGCAGCTGTCATACTGCTCTTGTACGAGGAAAGAATGTCCACCATGCGCTGCAAAATTGCATCTCTGCTATCCTCGAGTTTGTGCGTGAGCGACCGTTCTACAGCTTTGTTTGCCAACAGTGTTGCAATGGCGACCTGGTCTGCAGAAGCAAATATCTCCGATAGATTGCTTGTTGTAGGGAGTGCGAGCGTGATCACACGGATGCGGCGCTCGCCATAGCATGTCGTGTGGAGAACAGCAGTCTGGAAGACGACAAAGGGCGCAGTGATGGTGTCTTCGATCTGGACTTCAATGGCATATGATTGGTCAGTGGGTACAGCCGGCATTGCGAGAAGGTCGGTCGACCGGACAAAGAAGTTGCCGTGGAACGACGCCATCCGCAATCCTGGAATCAAAAGGATAAGTGGTGTCAAGTAGAAAGACGGGAATCCAGCCACCTTTTGAAGCACGAACACGCATGACGGCTTCAAGCATGATCGGCATCGCAAGTACTTCACCAAATTCATGCGCAAATTTGATGGCGTCCTCGGTGCGCGCTGCATTGAATGCGGGATAGAAGAATGTCTGGCCAGAGGTATAATGAGGAAGACATGCTGCGCGACGGATGAGTCTTCGCATAGTTCAATCTGTGATGGAAGCTCGCACCAAGGCTTGCAACGTCCTGATATGCCGAACAAAAGAGGAACATGTCGACGGAAACTTGTGCACGCGAGCATTCAATTGCAAATGTCTTGTAGAATGGTGAAGCGGCTTGAAGCAACGTAGATTCCTTATCATGGGATAAGAACGCATAACATGCGATAAGATCAACTCGTACCTTAGAGGTACCAAGAATCTTGGGGTCCTCCCGGTTTTTAAGAGCGCCAGCACCAACAAGGGGCAAAGAAGCAGACAAAACCACAATTTTCCCGCCAATCGGGGCCTGCGGAGCGGTCAGATAAAGAATATTTGAAATTATATAGTGTATACGCACCATTAACTTGAAACCTGCTTGAAGAGCGGGACCAAGAGCACTGCCAACGGTATGGTTATCCTGGAACATGTCATTAATCCTTCCTAGGAGAGATTCAAGTGAGCCCTTGGCTTCGGCCAAGTTGACAAGGAGATCCGTGGGTTTGGGCAAAAAGACGTCGTCAACATCCGAAACGACCAGCATAGAGGAATCCGTGGTACCGGGCTACAGGTAGTTGAGATGAATGGTTCGATCGTCTACAACAAAAACTCACAGGCATCGAGAAGAAATACAAGGACGTGTCAAACGCGACGAATGCTACCTTGGTACGATCATCCTCGTTGGGTATACGGTCCAAATTCTCCAAGATGGTACGCGTTGCAGTAGCCACCATACCTGCATACAGAGAACGTCAACGGCGTGGACGAATGGAGAGCGTCGTTTTTTTTTACCTGACTGAACAGCCGAGTGACTGACGTCAATGAGGAAGACATACACTGCTGGCTGAGGTGGTCGAACCATGTACTCTGTCGGGGCAACAAATTCCACGACGGAATGATTGAGCTCGTCCCGAGCCCATCGATCACCAGGTTGGTTTCGAGCTTGGTCCCAGTCAAAGAGCTGAGGTACTTCGTTCGACATGTTGCACATGCAACACCGCCAACTAGGGCAGGATGTAATGTCAGAGCCAAGAGGAAGGGACGTGACAAGGGGCGTACCGGTTCCCTCCGTCAATGAACTGGACATAAGGGTTGATGTACGTTCTGCAGCGTCTGCAACGCGCGATCACGGTGTCGGTGACGAGCGGGACGGGCTGTTCGCCGTCTTTGACCGTACGATAAGGGGTGATGATGAGACCGAGGGGCACCTTGGACTTGTTGAGCAACGAGGACGTGGTGGGGATAGCGTTAAGGGTGCTGCGCTGGTAGCTGTAGTCCGCGTTTGCGTACGGCGAGGTGGTGATGCACGAGTTGGGGGGTAACCGGATCTCCGGCGGGGGTCGAGTTAGCTCGCGCGGATCGGGTGGGCTGGTCAGGAGGTTCGTGGTGTAGAGCTGCAGTGGTTTCTGGCCCATGCCCATCTGGCTGAACTGATCGGCCAGCTGGTTGATGGGCGCACTCGGGGGATAGTACACGGGCTCCTGTGCAAATCCGGGCGCGTTGATGTACTGGGGTTCCTGAGGGGGGGGCATACTGTAGGGGGGCTGCTGCTGTCCGGCGAAGCCTTGTTCGGCAGCCAGTCCGGGTGTGAAGAGCTGCGGTGTGGGAGGAGGCTGCTGCTGCACGCCGACAGAGCCATAGGCGGGGTCGGGGAGGGCGTCGCTGGCACCGTAGTAGACCTGGGTCTGGCCCGCGGCATACTGGCGACGCTTGGCGTGGTGGGTCGGAGGAGGAGAGGCAGACGGCCCGCGTGCGTCGATGGGGGCTGTCGGGGGGAGGAGGGGCGACTCCCACTGCGTTCTTCCGGTCGCGGTCTCTGTGCAAGGTTAGGGCTCGGTGCGACTAAAGTAGGGCGACTGCGTACCAATGAAGAGAAATCGATTGTGGGTCGCATCCCTGGCAAAGGTGAGCTGTGCCGAGCGGAAAACAGGGCGAGAAGGCGCACCATTCCGCAGCCCAGCCTGGGGGCAACTGTTGGGCAGGAGAGGCCATTCGAGCGTAGTGATAATGTCGATGCGAGCAAGCCAAGTATTTTCAGAGGGACACGTAGACAACACGTACAAACAAGCCTTCACGCCAGCCGCCTCAGCAGCACACCCGCACACGTCTCCAGCGCCTTGGTCTCCTCCACCTTGGCGTCCGCACACCCCGCCCAGCGCACCTTGAGGTCCTCGTCCACCAGGTACACGTACCCAACGTGCTTGTTCGTCATCCCCAGCGGCTCGCGCACATACTCTACGTCCTGATTCGACACCAGATACGTCGAATGCAGCTCCTTCGGCACCGTCTTCGCAATCGACGACAGAAACAGCGACACGAGCCACGACTTGAGCACGTTTTCTTGCAGGTTGATCTGCACATATTGGTACAGCGGATTGGATAGATATCGCGCGTTCGTTGGCGAGACAAATCCCTTGACGTGAACCTGCTCTCATCAGCCGTGTCTACCGCGGGCACAAATAGATGTGCACCTCTGACATCCTGCTGGATAGCATGGCAATGACCGAAATGCGACCACGGCAAAGGTCGCTCGTGTGTGTCTGCTCTCGCGTGTCCAATCGAGACCCGCAAATGTTTGGGAAATACAATGCTCTCTACGCATAATTCTCCGCCCGTTGAAAACCATGTATATAGCTGGCACTCACGTCCGCCTTGATCATGACATTAGGTGCGACCCATGTCTTGCCTCCGTGTCTCCGGGTCGCATTCAGATCTGTAAAATAACCTTTACCGGCCTCCTGTATTCTGGACGGGATAAATACGATGTATAACTTGGAAAGGGAGACTTACAAATGCTGTCGCTGTCGAAGTCGGGTCTCCTGGTCCATGAGCTCTTTTTTCGCATCTTCCCATGTCTTGTTACGTGCTACCGGCTGGTCCCCGATGCCTAGCGGGCGTTGCAACAACGAAAGAGGCCCATCGACATTGGTATCCTTGTTGGCGGTTCTTGACGATGAGGAGTTCCAGCGAATGGGTGGCGCACCGTACCTCCCGAGTATTCTGGCGGAACGATGGAGGCTGGACATTTCGGGGCGAAGAACCCTATTGCCAAAAAAAGAAATATACCGGTACGGTATATGTCACGTGACCATTATATATATGACGCGGGTCGCGCTCACTTTGTTGACTCCCCACTCTTGTCCTCTTACCACCACCACACACTCTCTGCCTCTTGCTCACGCATATTTGTAAAATACAACCATGGTTAGTTCTTATCCATTTTCTATGACGAATTTTGGTTTCATTTGGGCATTCTTTTAGTCTGGAAAGGGTACGCACTTGGAGAGATAGGCCTCTGGGCAAGTCCTAACCCACTGAATCCGCAGGAAAAGCTGGAAAGTCGGGCGGCAAGGCCGGTACTGAGGGCAAGGCACAGTCCCGCTCCGCCAAGGCTGGTCTTCAATTCCCTGTCGGTCGTGTGCACCGTCTTTTGAAAAAGGGCAATTACGCTCAACGTGTGGGCGCTGGTGCACCGGGTATGACTCATTCATATTACATCATTCATTCATGGATGTAACTTATTATTTTCTAGTCTATCTTGCAGCAGTGTTGGAATACCTTGCTGCAGAGATCCTCGAGCTTGCCGGAAATGCTGCTCGTGATAACAAGGTATGCATGGGAAAGGTATCGATGTCAGCGTAAGCTCAAGCATGGCTTAGAAACAACGTATTGTTCCACGCCACCTGCAACTTGCTATTAGGAATGATGAGGAGTACGTCTGACACAGGATTTTGTATGACCGTTCTTTGTTCAACGTTGGTCTTAGATTGAACAAACTACTGGGTGATGTGGTTATATCACAAGGTGGTGTTGTACCCTTTATTAACCCGGAACTGTTGCCGAGCAAAACAAGGTTTGTCCGTGTGCTGACTTGACTCCACGTGTGTCTTACGTCTGTCATAGCAAAGGAAAGAAGGAGGGTGCCAGCCAAGAAGTTTGAACGAGCTTTATCTTGTTTTCTTTTTATTGGTTCGACTTTTTTTATCGGTTGCATTCAGTGTATCATGTAATCTCGCTGTTTACGGTGTAATGAACATCCCTACAACAGTGTTATGACTTCGTACCCCGAGGCACTTAGAAGTTGGTACCGACGCAACCGGACTAGACTAATCCGGTTGGTTTGCTCTGGGAACGATCATCAGGCCTGGGCTGCCTTTTGATTACGATTGTGATAGCAGCTATATGAAATTCTCTGGCCTTTGACCACCCATCCAATCACTGGCTTCCCTTTCGCAGAACATGCGGGTTCACCGCTGATGAAAGAATCAGCTCCTTCCAAAACTGTCTCCAAGAAATCGGATTGCCCTGCTCTCCCGAGGAAGAAGGCGATATTAACTCCACATGCAGACACCCCAACGCAAATACGCACCACGTCTCTAAGCATCAAGCAAAACGCACCCGAAACATTACCCCTCGAAAATGCCTCGAGCTCGATCCAGCCCTTATACGTGATATTGCGCCGATCGTACCCGCCCACGCGGAGCCGGTGCACCGCGCGAGCGCCCGCAGCGACCGGGGCGTCCTTGTACTTGACGCCGAATGCGTCGAGGCTTTCCTTGATCAGACCAACGAGGATGTCCGGGCCGATGGTCGTGTAAAAGCGGGTGAGCTGAGGGAGGTAACGTCGGCCGCTTTGCGTCTGGGACTGTCGCGATCTGGGTCAAGTCAGCAACAAGGGTACAAAAAAAGGTCTTACGAATAAGAGGAGGGACTGTGTGAATTGAGATTGTGCAGAGGACATGACGACGTCGACGTCGCCGTCCGTGCGCGTGCTTGT
>JBBPKM010000559.1:0-13615 GCA_038089255.1 Austroboletus rostrupii
ATGCGACAGAAGCCGCCCTTGGTCTTCTCGGTCTCTCTCCCTTGAACGCCTCCCAACCCCACCCGCAACCGCAACCGCACCCTCAACACCACGTTGTCGATGCGCATGGCCCTTCCCTGACCTCGGCCAGCGTCGGGATTGCCATCGATCAGTCGAGCACTCCCCATATCCATTCCATTGTCCCACCCTCCATCGTCCCCCTCAAGCGCAAACAGCCCTCGCCAGCCGCGACCCCAAAGTCAAGACAGCCCCCCTGTGCCTTTTCCACACCGCCCGTCAAACCCAACCATTCCCTCCAGGCCGCGTCCCCGAAGCCGTCGGCAATACAGCGACATCCATTCTCTCCCATTCTCACCACACTCCCGACGTCACAGCCGCCACTTGCTTCCCCCTCGACGTCCCGTCACCCCCTTTCTCTCTCCGACGTGCCACCCCCGCCAGACTCCGACGCCATATCCTGCATTTGTGGCTTCACCTATGACGATGGCTTTTCGATCGCATGTGACGACTGCTCGCGCTGGTGTCACGCAGCCTGTTTCGGTATCGTTCAGGGTGGAGAGGTGCCCGAGTTCTGGAAGTGTTGGGTATGTGACCCTACCGTGGAGGTTAACAAAGAGCGGGCAGTCAAGATCCAAAAAGGGCGGTTGCGGACCATGCGCATGAAAGCTTCACAAGGGACGGGTGCTGCAACTCCTGTGGCTGCGGCCGCTAGCGGTAGCGGTGCGAACTCGACTGTAGACGAAGCAAGTGGCGGTACTGGGGGGAAGCCTGTTTCGAGGAGGAAGGCGAGCCCGGGCGCGGAACGGAAGTCGAGGAGAGGAAGTGCTGTCGCTGCTGCTATCGAGGGATCTGGTTCGTCGAGAAAAAAGAGACGCGCATCAATGCTCTCTCCCGCTGACCCCTCGTCTCCATCTATTCTTTCCACAAATCACAGCTCAACACAACCTCACATCGGTAACTCTCGTATATCACACCTCCCGCCAACGCCGGTTGCATTTCCTCCAGATCACTACCCGAACCCTTCCGTCTACGCTCAATTACTTCGTGTTGCAAAAGCCTGGAGAGGCGTCACCGCTCTCAATCCTCCGTCACCACTTATCTACCCCCCGCCGAAGGCTTATAATGATCGAGGGTATGCTCGGGTGGACTCGCAAGGGTGAATTTATTATTTCTTTGTTGTCATTCATATCGTCTTTGCTCTTTCATTTCGCATACAAGCGATAATGTGTTTCATTGTTTGTATCCGTAAATCTTTTTGCTAATGATAGTCCAGGTATCGGGATCGTTATGGTTATTCCATGTCTCCCCTTGACAATACGACGCCAGTAATACTGGATGAAAATGCTGGTGACACATTTGTCCCTCGGACAATTCTACGGACCGATCCACCCGTGTCTTGCCCCCTTCCCCTTCCATCAACTTCGACATGTACACCCACACATCTCCGTCCACCATCTCCCAGATTACATGTTGCCTTGGACCCTTCGCCTTTTCCAAATACCTCTATTTATCCCTCACCTCCTACATCCCATTATATGTCTCCTTCTGTACCTAGTTCGTCACACCCGCCTTCGTACACCAAGTCTCCTCTTACGCCCTCTACAAACACCATTTCGTCCTCCAGCCCCAACAATACGATTCCGGCAACCACGCTCCTAGCTCCTTATACCACCTCAATCGTGCCTTCTGCAACGTACCTAGCCGACCCGCTGAATGGTTATGCACACCTTGGCATGGGAAAACCTCAGGTGAGGCTTGTTGGAGGTACATGGGGCGTTGGATTGGATGCGCGAGGAGTTGGGGGAGATTCCGACTTATCCGATTCCGAGAAGGGGAGCAAGATCAATGCAAGCAAAGACGGCATGACGGATGGCGCAGCGAAATGGGCGAGGTGTGGGTGTTGGCCGAATGCTGTGGTACGGCCTGTCATTTGTGGGGGAGCCAAGGGCGAAAAGGGCAAGAGGAAGGGGACGCGGCACAAGCCTGAATGTCCAAAGGCAGCTTCTAACGATCCTGGTCCTGGTTCGCCACGGGCGGTGAACGGCAGGTCTACCCCTACCCCAGCGTCACGGGCATCAGAACACGATTCTTCGGACCAAGACGATGCACCTGTGGCTTCCGACGATGATGCAGACGCCGTGTCGCTCTCTTTTGCGCTATTTGCATTGCGAGACTTGAGAGCGGACGAGGAAATCGTTTTAGGATGGGAATGGGATGACGGACATGCAGTGCATATGTTACCTGCTTTGATGGAGAGCCCTGGGTTGTTTGCGTGAGTCATTTTCTACAAAGGACTTACTTTCATTTTCTTGAATCTGAATTACGGTCGCTAATTTGATTTTGTTTTGTTATTTTGGAACACATGTATAAATGCACAGCCCAGCACACCTTCACCATCTTCGCGCCCAGTTCACATCGATTCTCCATGCCCTCAGTAGTACGTTCACCACCTGCGCCTGCGGTTCTTCAACACGAGACTGTGCTGTTCGTGTGATGGAGAGGGTTGTTGAGGGACGGTGGCCATGGCCCGAAGGAGGTGATGTGACATCTGACGGGTCAGAAGGTGAGTCGTTCGACATGAACGGCGCGAGCGAAGTGCTGGAAGACGGGGACGTTGACGTGGAAGGCGAGACTCCATTGGATCCGCACACAAGCAAAAACCTGGGATTGGGTATGAACATGGACGTCGACATCGACATCGCGTCGATTGAAGTCGACGACAAGCTGGCCCAACAAATCAGGAAGCATAAGGCACGGAAGAGGGGAAATGTGGAGAACGCCGCTGTTGTGGAAGGAGGAAAGGACGAAAACGCTACTGCGCCTGTGTCGACCCTAAAATCAAAGGTCAAGAAAGCGATTGATTTGGGTCCGTTGGTGGGCGTTAAGCGTGGGTTCAGGACGCGAGAGAAGATACCAATGAATGGTGGATGGGGTGGAGTAGAGATTGTTCCATCGTGCTTCAATGTGCACCTTCCGGTCAGCGAGGAGGAGGAGGGCAAAGGCAAAGAGAAGGAACGGGTTGCTGACGGTGAGTAGTTTTTTTGGTGACGTCTGTGTCCCAGCCTGGAATCCTACTTTTTGGTTTTTGTTGCATGCCACCAGATTACTGACGTTTTCTAAACCCCATTCAGGCAAGGATGATGACATGGACGTCGACCCTTCACCATCCTCGTTACCCCCGCGGATGCGTAAAGCCTGGTCTCGAACTACAGTGGATCAGCCGGAAGCATCGCAAGGAAGCAAGACACAAGATCACCCCAAACATGCCGAGGATTGGAGAACCCGTGAAGGATGGATGAGCCCGCCCGATCCTGCCGTCGATAGCCCAACGTCCGTTGTTGGTCTAGTGGAGGGTAAGGATGGTTACAAACAAAGCTCTGTGGGTGTGAATGGGGATGGGGAAGATGCCACAGATGAACAAGAGACGGAATTCGACACGGAAACAGAAGTCGACGGATCGGACGGTGAGCGATTTTATTCGGGGCGGCGCTCCGACTGTTGCTCACCTTGTTTCCGATAGATACGCGACAAATGCCGCCTCCGCCGATGCCCGCCTCGCTTGATCCAACCACCGTTTCGTCTCTTGCCCATGCCCAAGCGGTAAGAAATTTGTCTCCTCGTGACTCCGTTCAATGGGACAAGAACAGCGTGTCCGCGACGCGGGTACCACCACGAGCTTCTACTCCGACATCCACATCACCGGGACTGGCAAGTCAGCCACCTAATCAAGGTGGCTCCACGGCGACACTGGTCCCTCCTTCACCCCCGCCAAGTGATTCTTCCATTTCAACACCCACGTTATCACTCCCGCCCGTGACAGAAGCGCTCGTGCAGTCGCATCCAACACCTTCGGTTCCAAGCATGTCGCCTTCCGCCCCGTTTTCACAGCTATCCTTGCATTCGCCCGACGCATCTTCTTCGCCACCTCTCTCTGCACTGTTGGGATCCGCTGATTCCACTTTACTATCTTCTGCTTTCGTCTCAAAACGTACCTCTGATCGTCGGGTCATCTCTCCGCCACCCCACAGACCATCCAAACCTCTACATGTACATCCGCATAACGAATCGCCTCTTCCTGCACCTCTTGTACCGGCGGTAATGCCCAATTCTCCCGATGGTATTCGTGACACTCCTGCGGAGGCACAGTATCAACAACCGTATAGGTCCTCACCGGAGTCGCCACGTGAAGCACATGCGCCGTCGGACGCGGAAAAGAGGCATCCTAGCAACGGGGAGTACCGTGTTCGATTCGCGTCGCCAGAAGTATTGAGCGGATTGCCTCGTCTGAAGGGCAAGACGACGCTGGACAGGTCGGAGCCACTTGATGCCGACGCTAGTTCCGCTGGGGTGAACGAACGGGACGCCGGGCCGGTAGATCGCGATGCTATGGACGTGGATGTCGACGTGGTCAGAGATGATCAGATGGTCGATGGTGCTGACTCTTCGCATGCTGCGAGCAAAACGGATTTAGGCCCCATGCCCCAGGAGGATGAATGTCCGTCATTACCCGTGCCTGCCTCACCTCGTCCACAAATGCCACCAGAATTTTTACCGCCTACTGTCTCCTTCACGAGCGGCGTTGACCCGGAAAATGAGTTTCTCTCAAGGTCATCCTATGCCCATGAGACCACGCCGCAAGCTGAGGTGCTGGCTTCTGACCACGAGCCTGCACAGCCACCGCCTAAGGTCAAGATGTCTCTCAAGGATTTTGCGCTACGCCGGAGGAAGCAGCGGGAAGAGGAGCTGGCAGCGAAATCGTTGCGCTCCCCTGTGACGTGCGAAGGGCTTGATCTGCCATCCAGTCCCAACATCGATGTAAAACGGGACCTTGCAATCGAACATAGCGGCTCCGGGCAGATTGCAGGTTCTGGGTACGTTGTTAATGGGCATGGCATAAGGATAAACGATGTGACCATGGAGGAACTGGTGGACTCGTCTGGGACTATGCACGTCAATGCGAACGGGCTCGACGATGATGTTGGGCACGAACATGATGGGCGTAGAGAGGTGAAAGCCACGACGGTGGATGAAAAGCTGTCCGCAGAGACACAGGTGCCATCTGCGATCGCAGTGGCGAAGATTCTTGATGCCACGCAGCCCCCTTCACAGCCTACAAATTCGTCACGTGTTTTGGAAAGAATAATGCAGACACGCGTCTTGATGGCAAGCCGACGACGCTCACAGCCAAAATAGAGATAATGGAAGCGGTGGTACCGAGTGGGCTCGTCGGCGCTGATGATCGTACGCCTGATGTTGTGAGCTTTGCTCCTGAGCCACCACCACCGCCATCGGCGATCAAGCAGACGGACGAACTCATGGTAGCAGACAGTACTGTTCCCGCAGGCTCTTTACGCAGATCAGCACCCCCTTCAACATCTTCTGCGTCGACACCCATATCCATGTCGACGTCCTCGTCTACATCTGCTGGTAACTCGCGTTCGAACTCGGTTGGCGTCCTTACTTCGACGTCGAACCCACCGCCACAGCCCCAAATTCTCACCCCATCGTCGAGTGTGCCACCTTCTCGGCGCCCTTCGCACGAAGATGGTGAAATTACTGGATCCCTTCCCTCAAAGAGCTACTTGCCACGATCACATACGCCACCTACACAACCGCGCTCGTTCCACGCTGTCCATCCTCCGTCACCCAATGTTGGGTCTACCTCCTCCTCGACTGCGGCCACTCCCCGCCGGCCACCTCCGCCGCTCTCTCGATCTCCATTATCAAACGGCAACGGTCCTCCGGTGACAGCGATATCCTCTCGACCCCTTCCAAGTGGGCCCCGTGCTCTTCGGGGAAGTATGAGTCAACCAACACACCCACCATCGTATTCGTCGTCTCGCCCGCCATATACGGGATCTCAGTACATCCCACGGGGACCGTCAGCGGACCGCGACCGGATTGATTGGGAACGTGGTGACCGGCAATGGGCACCCGTGAGGTCACGAGGCCGAGCAGGCAGCAATGGATGGGGAAGATGACTTTCACCGTTTGCCCGTTTTTCTTTCTTTCTTTATTCCTGTGTGCTGTGATATGAAGTCACCCTTGACTCTCGTTTTCTTTTTTTTCCTTTTTTTTATAGTCTTTGACTTACGGTTTTTCTCGTGATCATTATTGCTTTTCTTTCTGTTGTCTTTCTTGTTTGGCGTGTAATTATTCCAGTAGGTTAACAATAATGTTTTTTTTTTTTCTTTCGTTGAACCTGCGATGCACACACCGGCAGACGCTTTTGTTCTGTTTTTCTCCGTCGTCTAGCCATTAATCACCTGAAGAATGAAGATGTAAGCTTCGAAGCACCGTGCGGATGTTCGCTCTGTTTTTCTCCACATGCGGGTGCCAATGTGTTGTCCGGCCGCGATTATTTGAGCTGCGTTAGACTACGGATTGACGTCCATGCGACGAGTTCGAGCGTATGTCGGAGATTGAAACCTGGGACGGCTAGAAAACGGGGCGTATGATGACGTTATCACTCAGCTACGGTCTGCCACGGCCCCGTCCTCTAAACCCTTTTTCGCTCCCTCCAATGTTGTCCATTTCCAGAAGCGCACTCCGACCAGCCCTGCGTGCATCTGCGCGACCGGGCGTTGCCTCGTTGCACTCCCTCCCGGACTTACCCTATGCATACGACGTACGTCACAGTCACCGGCAAGTCTGATTGACCGAGACCACACAGTTTTTGCGCAGGCCCTCGAACCGCACATTTCTGAGGAGATCATGAAGTTGCATCATACACGGCATCATCAGGCGTACGTAACTGGCTTGAACGCCGCCGAAAAAGCATATGCGGAGAGCACGTCAGTGCGTGAGAGGATCGTGTTGCAGTCTGCGCTCAAGTTCAACGGTGGAGGTACGTCGCGTCCGCCCGTTCGTCCCTGTCTTTTTTTTGTTTTTATTTTATTTTATTTTTCCATCCCTTAGGTCACATCAATCATTCCTTGTTTTGGACCAACCTGTCGCCTGAGGACAAGGATGGGGGAAAGTTGGTAGATGGGCCCTTGAAGCAGGCTTTGGAGTGCGATTTCGGATCCGTGGAGGAGTTCAAGAAAAAGTTTAATGCGACGACGGCGGGTATTCAGGGTAGCGGGTGGGGTTGGCTCGTGGGTGTCGGTTTGCTCGTGGTGAGACCTTGGGGGATTGACTTTTTTTTTTTTTTCGTAGGGGTACAATTCGACTACGGACAAGCTCGAGATCGTCACGACGGCGAACCAGGACCCGTTGACATGTGAGTCGAGCGTCGATCGAGGCCGTCCCACCTTGTTACTTATTTTACTTAGCACACGTGCCTATCCTTGGTGTGGATATTTGGGAGCATGTGAGTGTTCTCCCCCGTGGCTTGTCGTATATCTGCTCACCTTTTGTTTTCTAGGCTTTTTACCTCCAGGTGAGTTTGCTCCAATAAAGTTGAGCTAGGCTGATGGGGGGTTTTTTTTTCTTAAAAAAAAGTACCACAACGTCAAGGCTGATGTAAGTTGCTTGTGTCGTACACCTCTATCGGTTGTTCACTCGTCGATAGTACCTCAGTGCTATCTGGAATGTCATCAACTTCAAGGAGGCGGAGAAGAGACTTGTGGAGGCAACGCAATAGACGCTTAAAATCGAGGCCTGTTAATCGAGGCCTGTTTGCCATTTCGATCACTGTAATATAACGTGAACAATCGTGTTTGAATATTGCACTCGCCCAGACCGCCAGGCATCGCACTTTTTCATCGTCATGTGTTTCACGGCAGGGTCTGTGAGTAGTCAGACCCATCAGGCGTGACGAACAATACTTTTCTGCTTCTGAAATGATGGGTGCATAAACAGTTCATATGAACGGTAGCATGAATAGGAGGTCGGAGGAATGTTTTCCCTCGAAATTCGTTCTGATCCTGTCGATCGCCGAGGAACTTGCCGATGGCACTAGACCAATTCAATCCCAAAGCTAAGCGTGTTCCCGAACATTCTTCGCCGCACTGACCACACGACCTATACCGCAGGCGGCGTGTAATATACGCCACCACGATTGGTGGTAAGACCCACAAAAGAACTGGTTTCTCCGTTTTGAATCTTGACCAGATAGTGCCAAGTCTACGCCGCAACCTCTTGCCCGATTTCGCACAGATATATCGGCGTTTGGCGGTTTTGATATGTGACAGCGATGACGAAAACTGAGGAGCTCATGGATGCAGACGAAATGCTGACATTGGGACATCGTGTCTGTTGGGCGACCACTTTAATGGCCGTCGTTGAATAGGGAAATCGCCGACGGCGCTAGAACGTCATTGCCCTAGAAATGAATATGAGATCCTGATACGGACCGAGGTGCGGCTGCGCGGGCGCCACAGAGATCGGTCAAGACGTTCTAGATTCCTTTCCCTGTCCCTTCAGGATTGCCACTAGACGACTGGTCTGAGTCGTCATGTCAATC
The DNA here is from genome assembly GCA_038089255.1 of Austroboletus rostrupii. Classification (NCBI taxonomy): domain Eukaryota; kingdom Fungi; phylum Basidiomycota; class Agaricomycetes; order Boletales; family Boletaceae; genus Austroboletus; species Austroboletus rostrupii. The sequence continues at coordinate 8,408 of JBBPKM010000559.1, forward strand.
AAATTCGAGTCGGACGAACCCAAGACACTGCACGTGTGTCCAGCGACCTTTCTCCGCCCTTCTTTCAAAAAAGTTGTCTCTTGTTGGCACCGCCTTTGAGAGGGCGTTTGCATGGTATTCTCGGATGCGACATCAAGTTGATCTAGAACGTGCTGCACCCCCCCCTTACCCCACCCCAGCCCCATCAGATCCGGGCTTGTTTCAAACCATTTGGAGACGTTTTCATCTCAGATAGGGTCGCTAACCATACACCGAAGGCGACACTGACGACGGCGTTCATGTGTCTGCGTCTGTGCTAGGATTTGTCGGGGCACAGTCGAGTCGTAAGCACGCCCTTTTACTCACCATCTCGAAAGCAGATTGGCGTCGGCGATTTTTTGGCTCGACGACTAGGCGGACTACTTATAGACCATGAAGCTAAGCAACGATCGTCTGGATCAAAAACGGAAGAAAAAAAACCCCCACACACATACACACACACGCACACGAAAAAGACGGACCCTGTTTTTCTGATCCATTCAATTTGCAAAAAAAAAAAAGTGCTCGTCAACGTCGGATTTTCTTCCGCGGCCTTTGTCCGAAACAAGGGGTCACGCGAACACATGCGAGTGCGTAAACGGGCGCGTGGTACGCCAAATGAAATGAATGTTGTGGCCGTCGTCTGCCGCCATGAAAGCCTCGTGATATGGTCGACTTTACCCGCCATCAAACGGGGATATTAATCATACTTGAGGATTGATATGGAGGCTGTACGGTCGATTTTTTCACGGCCACTTTAGTCCCAAAGGAGAAAGAATACTAGCTCGTCGTACGGCAACGTAGGCTGTAGTTGTGGTAAGTGATTGTAACCCTCCCCGAGGGTGCTGTTGGACGTCAAATGGGTGCCACTGCGATTGCCACCGCGACCTTTTGGCCTCCATGGGATCCTCCAGAAAAAGGGGCAGTGCGCCGCTAGTATTCAAGCAAAGTTCAACTAAAAATTTAAGTGTCGGATCCGTCGTAATCGTCTGTGCCTCTTTTTCTTAAAATAACGCACAATTAACCCCATCGAGCAATAGCAAAATATAGAGTAGTGAGTGTCAGAGTAAACGAGCGCGCATGAGAGGGCACCACACAACTCAACCATGCACGCGTAGATTTTCCAGCATTTCCGGCATTGTTGGTTTTTCCCCTTGGACATCTTGGGCAACTTGCAGGAGGTTCCAGAGCGATTGCAACGTGCATTATTCCCTAGCACCATTAATGGATCTGCAAACATTCTGCGGAACGTGTGTATACGATTATGGCGAGTTGTGTGTAGTGCCAGTCACCGGCAGAGGGGATACGACTCGATCACCTTCCTAACCCGTCTTTTGCGTTTAACTTGATGGCGCGCCGCCGGCAGCCAACACATCATTGTCACGATAAGGCTAGCCGCTAGCCTCTTTATAGGCACACTCCTGGATCGTCCACAGGAAATCGTGCTAAGCGTGCGGCCGGATAACGGTGTTACGCCGACCACCGTACGTTGATAGTTTGTTTGTTCCTCTCGTTACCGACCCTGAAAACAGCCTCGCGGACAGACGACAGTAAGTATGATTACCTCGGACACCCCGAGTATCACTTTTCGATGGTTTGTCACGTCATGTGACGTTCGTGATTTCATTATTAGGACAACATGAGGGACTTCTTGCGCCGCATGTCGGTCAGGTGGCGTCCTTTGTTTGTATATTCGTTTCCAGCTAAGAATGGGCCGCCGCTCGAGTTTTTGAATTTCAGTGACATTCATATTCTTCGTTATCGACCCAGGAGGTATGATCTGGACCCTGGACACGGGGAAATTTTAATTCAGGACGAAAGGAGAATGTACATTGCAGCATGTTGAAACGGGAAGCGGGCCGTGTAGTCCGTCTCAGCGACCTCACCGTTCGCAAGGGGGCAAACGACGAGATATGAACTTCATATTACCCGCGCGTGGCTTTTGTGAGCGTTTGTAGGTACCATACCCGTGGGCTTGAACTAGAACGAGAGACTACATACTTTCCCTTTCCCGACGGCTGGAAGAGCAAGCGACCATGATTCTCTGAAGGGGAAGAAGGGGGTCGCTGCGATACAGAGTTTGGATTCAAACGTGCAAGGTTTTTCGAACGACGGTGTCTTCTTCATTTCATCTCGCTCATTGTTTCAGATCATGTTTTCTAGCTCTTTGACGGCGTTTAATAGACTAGGAAGAGCCAAGAATAGAGCGCAAGACCTGTGTTCTAAGACCGCCCTCAGTACGTCGTAATGAATGTCATCAGAAAGATCTACCGGGAACGAGCGAGAGACAGGGAGCCCGGGCCGTCCGGAAGACGCGGCGTATGTGAAGCATAGAACAGCGCATCCGCGGGCCGCTCTCGATGACGGCAAGAGCCTTGCGTACAAAGTTCTGCCTCGCTACCATCCCGGGCTTCTGAATGACGGCGAGCATCCACAAAATCGTAAGGGGGGAAACCGGGATGAGCTCACTGGATGAAAAGGGTGGTGCCGCGGTGGATTTCTGTCCTATACCTTACATGGTGAAATCTGGGCGACGATAACTGCTGATGGATCCGTCGGGTGGGCTACAAACTAAGAATACAAATCGCTCGGAAAAACTACGTTCGATACGTGGTGCTCGGTTCGGACTTGAGATTCCGCTGATGGTCAACGTTCGTCAAGCAGTACTGGTGAGATGCGACGAACGGGAACGTTGTCACGAGTGTCATCTGGTTTGGAGACGTCATTGTCTTAGATGACTGATGGTGCCTCGGCAAGCGAGAACAACCGAGCTTGCTCACACCGCAGAGACAACAACGATAGGCAGATCCGAATCCTTAAAAATACAGAGGTTTCCCCCCGGTCAAGACGGCCGGTATGTATCGAGGAGCGCTGTGATTTCGAGAGCAGCTGCCGCAGGGTCGGCGTGGGCCACATGGATACGATGCGGGATTCTCGCTGGCCTTTGGGAAGCCCTTTTTTCGGGTCAAGGTGGCCGTGTACTTCGCTTAGGAAAAGCCAGCCGAGAAGGGGCAGCCTCAGTTGTGGTTGGCGTTACGAGGCCACAAAGGTTGTCGGTGACAAACCATCGCGGTGCGAGCGCCAATCCACCGAAGAGACGTTGCTGCCGACCCACGCGCGCACGCACACGGTTTTGCACTGCCGACGTCGGGTGTGTGGATTAGGTGGCCATGTGCTGCCTTCCCTGGCTATTCATTGTCGACCTTTGCTTATCCAGTCATCCGTGCAAGGCTCTCGTGACCACGACGGTCCTTTTTTTTTTTCTTTCCGGTGGCAGTCAAGATGAGATAATAGGCGCTGGGTGGGGCCGGCCGTGGACTCGATGGTTACTTGGCAGCAGCCTCGTGTTTTCGCGTTTGCCGTCAGGCAGTTCCGGAGTCCAAGGCTGCTTCTTCGCCGTACACGTCCTTTTTGCGTACACGCCGAATTCTTGCCCACTCCTCGTCTCCATTCGGAATCATGTTCAAGCGGTCAGTGTGGAACTTCTCAGGGCCATGCCTTGAGTCGACGGATATTTTTGAGAACCCCCCGACGGCCTCCAGGAACGGGCGGACGGCTCTTCAGATTTAGAGGATGTCTCTCCAGGTCGGCCAATCCTATGGTTTCCATCATTGGCTTCAATCGAGATCATGTAATCTTGATACAGGATGGACACTTTGCCCGGTGCCTATCCCCGCTTGGAACCCATCCTTCACGCGCGGGACAACATCGGCTCTTTCTCAGTTCAGGGTTAAGGTTTCAGATCGCGAGCATGAACTCGAATGTACTGCTAACTAGAGCAGAGTTAATACAGGCATGTCAGCATTTTTGACAATCTTATCTCTTGTTCACGCCCGGTTGTTTGGCGAACTACCGAGATGCGGTCAACGCGGTGTCCTTGGGCCTTCTTCACGTGTATTATGTGTCGTGATGCATCTCAAGGCACTAGCGACCGAGTCGGTGGGCTCGTCTCCCCATTAAATTTGTTCTCTTTTTTATCCTAGTCTATATCAACCCTCCTTTGGGAAGGTTAGTCACCGGATATCTCTGGAAGCACTTGCTCTCGGTCCGATTTTGCATAAGAAGGCCGATCGGAGTGCATGCTCGTCCCCAGCAACGACGCGTCCCGCTCCCTCCCTCAGCAAGTCTGAGCCGCGCACACTTCCTCGTTCACCATCTATTCTTTTAATTCATGATGATCTTCGATCAGCTCCCCTCGCATTTCCGCCTCCAGGACCTTTCTGCCATTACTGGTCGCGTATGTGAACTGCGGGTGAACACTTTGCAAGCAGAGGCCGACCGCGCCGCCCGCAAATGGTTTGAAAGGTATGCACGTTCTGCATACCTCTGCTTGCTGCTGATCGTTTGTGTACAGCGTAAAAGTATACGATGACCGGAAACGATCCAAGTTCATAAACTACGGAAAGTTCGACCTCTTTGCCGCTCTTAGCTTCCCCGATGCCGATCTCGAGCATCTCACTACCTGTATCATGTTTTTCTTCTGGGCCTTTTCTGTAGGCGTATCCTTGACTGCCCACGTTTCGTGTTCATTGATGGTGCTCAGACAGACGATCTGTCGGATGAGGGGGATCTTCAATCCAAACCTGATGCTGTTCAGGCTGGTCACAACGTGTCCAACCGCGTTATCGCGGACCCAGAAGGCGCTCGCCCGCAATATCCATATGCGGCCATGCTGTATGAGTGTGTAATTCGTTGTACGTGTGTCATGACATCAACTTAACAGGGATGTGCAGCTTGCTTTCTCGTTTGCGCGCAACGTCCACCCCAGGAGCTCACAAACGGTATGCTGTTTGTTCTTGCGCGATGGCCTGTTGGGTCCTGATCCGCTCCACAGCTTCATTCGTGCATTTGAGGAGTGGAGCGATTCGCAGGTGACGCAGTCTCGGAATCGGTCCCAGGAGCGCATTCCGTCCGTAGAAGAGTTCATTCTCATGCGGCGTGCAACCATCGGTGGTGCCTTGGTCGAAGGTTTGGGCGATTTCCCACATGCGTCCGGCAATGTGAAGATTGATGTGGCGCCGACAGCGATGGTCGAGTACTCGCTCGACCTGGACCTTCCTGACGAGGTTTTCAAGAACCCTATCATTAGAGCCATGTCCGACGCGACGACGGACCTCATGACATGGCCCAATGTGCGTGAATGATGTTCCTTCAGGACGAGACGGGCCGCTGACGTATCTCTGTTTTATT
>JBBPKM010000560.1:0-13601 GCA_038089255.1 Austroboletus rostrupii
GGCCTGAAGTCAGACAAGGTACCAGGAGAAGACTCTAATCTAATTATGAGCCAGATCAGGGAGAAGCGGTCATGGATGGTCAGGTGGATGATCCAGGTATGCAGGGGACTGGGAGAGCATCTGGAGGATACCAGATGCGATGCAGGATAGGTTGATCAGGTTGTGATCCTGATCCAGGGATAGAAGGAGGCTGGATGGCTCATAGAGAGCAACTGATAGGGAACATCCAGGGACGACCTGGGAATGGCTCAGGAGAGCCCAGGAGATGCCTGGAGGATGCCAGGAGCATACAGGGGCAGAGGAATCTCTGGTAGGATAAGCAGGAGTTGGCTGATCTAGGAAAAAGTGTAGTGGGGCTACCAAGATAGGGACAAGTTGTAACACCTTTAACATCTTTTGTAATCTGGTTCTCTTGGTGTAGCTATACAGCATGCATACTTGATGAGTTTTTCATTGAACTCCATTCTTTCACCCTCAGATCCCATTCATGCATGTGTGCTGATGGGATATCCAGTCATTACCTGAATTGCCCTGAGGGTCAAGTTTCTAAAGGGCTACACTCCATCCTCAGGGTGAAGTGTAACAGTATTAATGTTGCTGAAAATCTGAACTGATGTATCTACAGTTAAAAGCTAAGTAGAAGAGCAGTAGATTCCCACTCAGCCACTGCCTAGGAGATATGAAAATGACAGTAATATTCATCTAAGTAAAAGAGCATTAGATGCTTACCATAGTACTTTAGCTAAGTACAAGTAATGTAAATAAAATAAAATAGAGCTCATCTCAGCCACTGCCCAGGAGATGTGTAAATGACTGAGGAAAGAGAAAATATTATGTTTGACCTATATATAAAAGGGGCAGAGAAGTGCTTGCTTCATCACCACTAACTCTGATACAGAGATGCTGAAGATAAAGGCTAAAGGTAATAAGAGTAATGTAACTCTAAACAGACAAGTAAAGGTCATGAAAAATATGAGTGATTATGAACCAAGTATAAGCTCTAGTTGTGTGGTGCATCTCCGATGTAACAATAGGATTTTTCCGGCGCTGTCACTGACATCTCCGACCTGAAATAGTTCGGAGGAGGTAAAGGGGAGCTCGGAGGAGCTCAATTCGGTTCGGAGATGGAATGGAGTTAGGATGTGTGACATCTACTGTCCTTCATTTTGATGTCGGACCAAGTCAAAATATCGGCAGAGAGCCAGCTGGCACGGCACGGCGGCTAACATGGTTGGTCCGATTCAGTAGAAAAGACTCTCCAGCCCTATAAAATCCACTGATCGGTTTCTAACGCTAGGTTATCAGGATTAGACACTTGTTCTCTAATACCCATAGCTATGATGCGCGCTCTTCTCATCGCTCCAGTCCTCCTTTTCGCCATCATAAGCTTTTCTGCCGCCGCTCCCGCAGGCGATCCTGTCCCAGACAACATCGAATTCACTCCACGAGACATTTATAATTATCATCGTTCGAGAGAATCGCTAGATGGCTCCAATGTCGATGCCGCAGTCTCTTCTCCCACTGACGACATCGTCAAGAATATCGAGGACATTGTTTCTGACGCGACGGGTAAACTTGGGCCTCTGAGAGACAAACTTTGTACGTTCGGTTTCTTTTCTTCATTCACATTCTAGATAATGTGACATTTAAGCCGTCGTCTTACTGGGATCTGATCCCTATGAAGTCGATCCGGTCTTCTCAGAGATTACCATGGTCGTCTCCAGCACTCTCCAGCGGTTGCAGACTTGTATCAGGGACGTAGACCTGGCTTCCTTCAACCTTTCTTCCCTAGGCCCAGTTTTGTTTAAGGTTGCCACGGTGAGTCCAAATAGGCGTTCAGCTGGTTCAGTGTTGATCGACTAATTAAATCAGTTGTTGAACTCAATCTTGTTCAAATTGATTCCGGCTGTCAAGGGCGTCCTCCAGAATTCTACCGCCGACACCCTCGAATGCCTCGGCGACTTACTGTATGTTCGCTCTTTTTCCAGCTACAAGGCGCATTTACGATACCTTTTATCCAGGACCTCCGTCAGTAAGCTCACTGGCTTCCTCAAACAATGTATCATCGGTATTCATATTCTGCGCCCCATCTTCAAGTTGGTCGACTGCATTCTCAACACGGTAGCATCACTCTTTCGTGTCTACTATTAGTTCTCTTGTGGTGTTATATACCCTTGCATATCCACTGGGGTGCGGAACAAATAGGATATAATTGATTTCCACAAGTTTGATAATTGAGATTCGGTGGAAGTTCTTGTCTGTTTATCGTGACATCAAATGTCTTCGACATAGACTCGCCATTTGCTAGCCCTCCTCAGCGCACTTGTAAGACTCATGTTAATCTAGATTCAATAGTCAATTTTATTCCGATGTTTAAATATTAGTATTAGTACTGCAACAGTTATGTAAGAATATGTTGTCCATTAAAACTGTCCAAGGTGAACGAGCGCTCTCACAGGAAGTCTCAACCGTGCCAGCACAGATGGGAGTAACTTTTCGTGCTTGACATAGACCTGAATTCCGGATGCTAGTCTATGAGGAACCTGGCTCGAGGGGTGACACGGTTAAGCGACAAATATCGTTTCTCTTTGGCTTCCAACTTGCGACGCTTCCGGTCTGCAGAATTCAGGGACGCCTGCTTACTAGATGCGGTCGGCCGCAGTCAGCCACATGTATAGCTTGCATTGGGACAAAAGACTTACGCATCAACAAGATCCAAGGCTGATGTGTTGGACAGAGATCCCGCCCGGACGAAAAGACACGGTCTGTAGAACGTATCAATTACTAGGATGGCCTCTCTTATCTCTGGGATAGACGGCCGGGCTACGGGCCAGGGGTGCCAAATCCGAAAGAGGAGGTTGTTAAGACTTTCTGATATTGGATAATTACGAAGCAAGTAGTCGGCGTTGCGAAGGTATGCTAGGTATTCCATGTCGGTCGGGCGGGCTTCTTCCCATGCGAAATGACAGGTCACCATGTTGAAGAGTATCACACCTAACGACCATATATCCATCATGTTGGGATAGGAGTAATCAGCTTCCTCATCCCAACATTCTTGAGATACGCCAGATAGATCAGCATCAGCTCAGCATGTTATCAGTAATGATTGGAGACTTACCAGGACTCATATAGGGGGCAGTACCGCACCCCCCTTCTCTCGATATGCTACAGTCGATGGATAATCCAAAATCTGCAATCCTAACTTTGAGCCCGTTAGAATCGCACATGATGTTTTCTGGCTTGAGGTCCCGGTGGTAAACGCCCCTTCTATGACATGCATGTACTCCATCTAGTATTTGTAAAAATGTTTCCTTGAGAAGTAAATCGTTCCGCCAATAAACATGGTCCTTCCAAATGGCCCCAAACAAATCCATCTCGCATAGGGGTAAGACGAGGAAGAAGTAGCCATTCTCTTCGATGACGTCGTGCAACGTCAACACGTTACGGCATCGAGACACCGTTCTGTGATTGACGATTTCCGCTATCTGCTGAAACAGTTGATCGGGGCAAGATCTTTTTGGCACGCATTTTATGGCGTACGAGGGCGATGTGTCCAGGGTCATGTCAATCCCCTTGTATACAGCACTATGTGCACCGGTTCCAAGTAGGGAAGATAGGAGATAGCGGCCGACTCGCCTATAAGAGAAGTCTTCTACTTTCATCGTGGCTAGAATGTAAGACAACCAAAGGCAGGAGTGATAATGATGGTGGGGTGAGAACAAAGTTGGAGTGTCCCAGAGATATTAAATGCAGCCAGCTGCACTTGAACAACGAAGATGATGGGATGAGTAGATCGAGTGCCCGCAACCCCCTATCAAGCCATTTGAAGAGCCTGTGTGGCTGTGCTGTGAGTGTGTGATGTCACGCGAAACTAGTGACTTGGGGTGCGCAAGCCAGTAATCTACAAGGGCCAGAGCATGCTGCAGAGTTCCGATGATGAATATATCTCTGAAAGTGCAATTTGGACAAGGGCCAATATTAATGTGGATTTGCGTTTTGCTAGTATGGGCCCTGAGAAACACGTGACTTTGATTTTTCCACCCGATACCCGACTCCGTGGGTTTGTGACAGAAAGGAGCATGTTGCGCAGGGCTTTCGGTCGCCTGGTTGCCGGATCTTCATCAGCTTATCAAAGGCACACATCTCTCTCACACCGATCGTCCCATCTCCCTCTTACCACTCACAGAGCCATGGCCTCCCTTGCAGCTGAACGCTATTTGGCCGACAAGGCACCTCCGATTTGCAGAGTCGAAGTCGCCAAGTCGTTCTCCCAACTCACGTCTGTCTTTCTCCTTCACGTGCGCTGCATTCTGACAAAAACCAGCGAAAAGGAGAAGCTATATGCGCACTACATTGGCCAGGCGTCGTGGGCTGGGGCACGCATCATTCAAGAGCAGTGGACCCCGCAAGCGACCAGCCTCTACGACCTCTTGATTCTCACCTTCAGCACCAATGGAAAGCTAACTGATCTAGAGGCTCTGCAAAGTAAGTCTGGCGTTCGCCAGCATGTATTTGAGGATCTGCTGCAGTACGCTACGCAGGTCTGTCCTAAACATGTCCGGGCGTTGGTCTATGTATTTATCCAACAGTGTTAGGTACTGCATAATTTGGCGAACTACAGGAACTTTGGATTTACCAAGATCATCCCTCGTATTTCCGAGGGTGATTTTGCAAAGGTCGTGGCAGCCTCTTCGAACGCGCTGAATGCGGTTCCGCTCTTCGAATCTGTCAGTCATTTAAACTTTTCATTTCTGGACCACCCCTAAACTCAATACAGATCAAAGAGCATATTTACTCGACAACGCCCGAGAAATCTTTGTCCATCGGAAAGCGATCAGAGGGACATATATCCAACTACTACCTTGGTGAAGTGATTACGGATGAAGAGGTTGCCGCTGTTCAAGCTGCCGCCGAAAAAATTGGACTCGACATATTGAATACCCGGTAAGAACTATATTGCTTTTGGTGACATTGTGTGAATCGTTTAAGGAAGTGTTCGCAAAAATGGATCTGGAGACTTTACGCTCCTTGTTGCTTCGGCTCAAAAACTGCCTTCGACATTCCACACATTGGCTACGCAAGTTAGCGATGCAAAACTGACAGTTGAATATGGCGACTTCTCGGAGTCACTCACTAAGGCCATTGCAGCTTTACAAGAGGTCACTTACTTCACTTCTATTTCGTATATTTCGCTCAGTTCAGATATTATTAGGCCAAGAAATGCACTGCGAATGAAAACCAAAATGCCATGCTGGATGGCTACATCAAATCGTACGTCTCTTTACAGAACAATGCTTAACGGCTATCAAGTTCCGTCGTAGCTTTGAGACAGGTTCGATAGAGGAGCACAGAAAAGGTTCTACTGCATGGGTTAAGGACATCGGACCAGTCGTGGAGAGTTACGTTGGATTTATTGAGACTTATGTAGATCCTTATGGTGGTCGTGCGGAGTGGGAAGGTTAGTGACGGGTTTTTATTTTAGCACATTACTCAAATCCCCACTAGGATTTACTGCCATCGTTGACAAGGCTCTCAGCGCCAAATATGATAACCTTGTCAATGATGCTCCTGAGCTTATCAAAGCTCTTCCTTGGGGATCTGTATTTGAAGTAGACGAATTCAAGAAACCCGACTTTACGGCTCTCGAGATCCTTCACTTTGCCACCGGAGGTAAGGTAATCAAATGAATAGAGGGCGACCTACTCACGTCTCCGGGCTTCCAGGTATACCTGCTGGAATCAACGTGGGTGGCTCGTGTTGGATGATTTATCAACTAAATTACAATCCAGATACCAAATTACTACGAGATTCGGGAAGCGAGTGGGTTTAAGAATGTCTCACTTTCTGTAAGATTTCTCCTGTTCCTTTTTTTCAATTCAGTTCTATTTTGGTGCAGAATATCCTCGCTGCCAAAGCTCCTGGTTGGTGTGGATGTTACTTCTTTGACTAATGATCCGAATCACTGAACTAGACGAAGAAGTGACGTTCATTCACGAGAGTGACCTCGACTTGTACAACAAATGGGACTCTCGAGCATTCGAACTCCAAGTTGCGAACCACGAATTACTCGGTCACGGCTCTGGAAAATTGTTCACTGAACATGCGAATGGGACACTAAACTTTGATCCGGAGGTACTGTGAACTTAGTCTGTCTTTCTAGCTGACTCATTTCAATTCAATGGGATAGACCATTAATCCGCTTACTGGGAAGAAAGTGTATGGGTTTGCTTTATATATTGTTTCGTTCGTACCTTACCTTCTTCCACGATTCAGTACCACATGGTACAAGCCTGGGCAAACGCCTGGTTCGGTCCTTGGGGAAATTTCTTCTTCAATGGAAGAATGTCGCGCTGAAGCTGTGGCTATGTATCGTGAGTGGTTTCAGCCGTAAGGGTAAGCATGCTCACTCGGTGTAGTTGCAAACAACGACAAAATCCTGAGCATCATGGGTGTACGTGATCCTTTCTCGAGCGATATTCGAAACCGATTTTCTATGACGCCTTAATATAATAGTACAATAACCAAGAAGATCGGGAAGAGATAGTCTATGTATCATTCCTTCTGATGGCTCGCGCTGGTCTTCGCGCGTTGGAGTACTATGACCCATCTACAGGAAAACACGGACAGGCTCATATGCAGGCTAGGTGTGTGAATTGGAATTGATAGTTTCTCGTGTGTTTTGATCTGTTTGCGTGTAAGGTTGGGTATAACTAAGTTTATGGAAGAGAGGGGCCTGGTGAAACTGGAGACCGTCCGCGATGTGAACGGCAACCTTGTGAATGCCTATGTCCGAGTACGTCTTCTATTGACCGACTTACTTACCTTTCACCAAACTACTTTGCTTCAGGTGGATCGTCAAAATATCCTTCAGAATGGTACCAAGGTCATGGGCGAGCTCCTCCGTGAACTACAGATACGCAAGAGCGTGGCTGACGGTCCAGGGGCAAGGGCATACTATACTGATCTCACGACACCACCCAAGGGATGGCTGACTGACCTGCGAGATCTCGTACTGAGGAAGAAGTTGGTCCGTCAGCATTTCTCAGCGTTCTTTCTCTACGTGCTTTGACCTGCCTTGCACATATAGCCCCGCAAGATTCTGCTCCAGGCTAATACGATTGTCGTGGATGGCAAGGTTGAGTTGAAGGAATATCCCTTATCTCCGGCAGGTGTCATCGAGAGCTTGATTGATAGAAAACTTTGAGCAAGTAAAGTACCATTTAACGAAGATCTAGTTGGTGGCAGCTGTAATACGTAAGTAACATAGCACACCGCTCTCTTTGATGGACTAGTTTATATACGACGATGCCGTATGACTTGGACATCATTGACAACATGATATTCGGAACTCGATGGTTGGTTCGAACTGCCTCTATGTCCTTTTTCTTCTTCTGGGAATGATCCAGGACAGCTGTCTACCTTTTCCTTTTTTTTTTGGGCACTCCATAATCGTCTGTGTACGCTGTATGACGAAAATCATAACCTGTATGATATCATCGTCCCTCCATGAATCTAATGGCCTTTGGAAAGGAGTGACAATACATCCACCAAGGTAAATTTCTCTTCTGAATACTTATAGATCGTTCAAGAATCAACAGTTTACTGGCCATCCGCATCCCACCAAACCACGTCCAGGTGTGCATCGGTGAGGGTTCCGTGTATAAAACTGATGAACTTCTGTACAGCATAATGAAGGTCAAAACAAATATCACGGATTGATGACGATTCATCATCACACGTCTATCTCATCGCTCGAACTGCCGCTTGTCGGGAACGAAGGAAAGGAGACGAATTTGAGCAACCGTGACAACTTTTGAATCAGCTCCCATCGCTCGTCTTCGCCTTCGATTTCCACTAGACACGACATAACAAACTTAAAGCAGGCATCCACGGCGTACGCGTTAGTACCGTCTATCGGAGAACAGCTCACATAAATCTTGGTGATGTGGCGATGGGATACACTCCACCTCAGTTCTCCCAGAAGTTCGGTGCTCTGACTCTGGAGGTGGAATCATCCTATTGAACACGATTTGCAGCATCTCGATACATTCGCACTCCTTGATATCTACCTGCGGTGCTCAGTTGCGTGTTTCCTGCCCACTGAAGTTGAGGCGGAGCGTGACAGGACTGACTGGTATATGCGGCTTCAAAACATTTTTGTGCAAGACAAGGGATAGGTTGTGGAAAGCGACCATTCGCGGACAACATCCAAGCTGCTTCCAGAATGCCTGTTTTCTTGGAAAGTACCCATTAAAGTTGACATGGAGCGATTGAATTATTCCATGTGAGACCAACATTGGTTCTTCGGTGGCGGTGCAAAAATGATTGTTTCCAGTAATTGGAGATTCGGCTGGTAAACCTAACCATCGTCTTTGCCATTTCTCGACTAGGTTCATGGACCCACCGGAGCACCCAAGAGTCGGGCACTAAAAGACGTGATATTTGGGCCGGGAACCGGGAAGCTGCTAGCTGGTAGACGATGCTACTTATTTAAACTAAGACGACTGCATATGGCCTGTTGCTCCCGAAAAGTACTAGTGTGTTACACTGCTTCCATGTATTTATCCCGAACCTGAATGAAAGAGATCGGCAGACAAATGTTAAAAATCGTCCTCCAGTAGGGCCCTGTCCGAGCCAGCCGGTGTCAGCGGATGAGAATGAATATGGCAGACGCCGGTCCTCAACACCTTTTCTACAATGGCTTTGTGAGACTGCCGTCACTCTTATCCAGCCATAAATTTGATGAGAAGACCAAATAATAACTTTGATATAGTTCTTTATCAACGGACTTGTAGAGCAGTTTGTGTGCAGAACTTCAAATTCTGGCCAAGTACCGGGTGTTCGAAACCATCTAGCCGAACTTGAAATTCTAAAGGGTTTTTTTTTCCCCTAATTTTCCAGGAGAAATGAATTAGTTTATCAGTGAACTTGTAGCATAGAGTGTGTGCAGAACTTGAAGGGCTGCTCAAGTCCTGAGTGTCCAAATCATTTCAAGTGAACTTGCAAATCAGCTGATTTGAATCTTTTTTTTTTGGCTCAGAAGGATATGTGATATGCAATGATTTAAAGTAATTTATGTAGAGCTGTGGTCTAGTGGCTATGTGCCTAGAGGTAAACAGAGCTGGAAATTCTGCAAATGCCATCTGCAGGTTCAAATCATTTGGTTGAATTCAAAATTCTGCTGATTCAAATCTTGTATCATTGAGACTTTTTTTAAATCTTCTCAGAAGTACACTCATCTTGACCTTAAGTTGTCTGTATAGCCAGATGTGAAACTCCAGCATATGTGATTTTATATCATTGTCTTTTATTTACACAGGTGAACACTCTGTTCAATTTAACTACTGATTTCATGCATAATATGGGTCTTGTAGCCAAATGGCTATGTGCCTAGTGGCAACTTGAAGCAGAACTTTAAATTCTGTTCTGAATTTGAAATTCAGCTAGTTTGAATTGCTTCCATGACCTTTTTAAAAATTTATTCTGTGAATGGTTTAGTACAGCTGTCTACTTTTTTTTGATATCCCATTATTAAACCGGCTTGAATTTCATCTTTTTTTATTGTTACTACTTATGAGGATGCAATTCCAGGACAATGTACACACATGACACCAGCACATCTGGATTGCATGACTTCACTCTTGATCAATGCAGCTGGCTTTTCACTCACCAGTTTCAGGGGAAATAATTTATTGCCACATGCTAATTAGCATGCATAGGGTGGTACATTAATTCTGCTAATTGTTACACTTGTGCCAGGTAGGTCCAAGTGTAGCCTTGGATGAACCAAGTCTTCTTGTAAGTCAAAGATAGATCAAAGATGACCTCGATGAATAGCACAAGGAAGCATCCACTCAAGAGTAGGACAAAAACTCGGTGCTCAATAAACTCACCAGAAGAGAATGGTGAGGAGCAAAGCAAACTTGGTATTGACCAAGGAGAACTAAACTAATGTACATGTGCTTTGTTCATGGTACATATAGGTATCATGTTACGATTCGTTTTCTTTTTCCCGGACTATTCTATTTCTTTCCGCGAATGCCCATATTCGGACTACTTCGGCATCGCACCTGCCGTCGCAGGTTTCCTACATTCTCATCATATGCCTGACGCGATCGGATTACGCCTTATGCATCCATCAGCCCAGTCGTATCCTTTATTTCCTTTTTCTTCCTGGTCCGTGTACTACGACGATATCTATATTAGTTGAACGTAGTATACCATGTACTTTAGTTTTAGTTCTCCTTGGTCAATACCAAGTTTGCTTTGCTCTGCGACGTTCTCTTCCGTCGTGAACCTCGGGCACATAGTCCTCGTCCTACTATTGAGTGGACGCTTCCTCGTGCTACTCCTAGACGCCCTCTCCACAGGGGTTAACCAACGAGCCGCCTTCCACAGGGGCTATTTACAACGTTAAACACTAGCAATCGGTTTATTCAAGGCTACGCTTGCGTCCTACCCAGAACAAGCGTAACAAAAGAACTAAAACTCCTTGATCACGACTAGCATCGTCTAGATCGCCCACCATTTCATCACGCTTCAGTTGGCGACATCGGCAGGAATCCCCTGCACCCTCCACTGCTTCCGATACTTCGGACTCTATACCAACTGACCCCGACGAACCAATCAACACAGAGACACTTGGACTACAAGAACTCGAGCAACAACTCAGTAGCTCTCTAGTCATTCCTAGAGCCCAAACACCACCGAGCCCAACACTGCAACCACAAACCGGACAAATCTTTGCTTTCCCTCCAGTACCACCGAACCCTGCGCCACAAAACACCATGTCTAACACCGCCACTGCCCCTGTTAAACCTACAGAGTTGCGCCTCGGCACACCAGAAGAATTCGATGGCTCCTATGCTAGAGCCCTACCATGGATATGGTCGGTACAGCTATACCTCGCCGTGAATGACAAAGTCTATGATACATCCAACAAGCAAATAGCCTACACACTCTCCTTCATGAAAAAGGGGACCGCCGTCACCTGGGCCGATACCTTCAGAGAATCAAAACTAATGGCCGGAATCTTTGATTTGGGAACCTGGTCAGATTTTGAAACAGCGTTTCGGGCAGCATTCGAAAACGCCGACGTCAAGGGAGACTCCCTCGCTTGGCTCGCCCGAGAACGCCTCTCTGTAAACCCGCGGGGAGGATATAACCCTGCCCTGCAAAAATACATCGCTACCTTCCAAAGCAAAGTCGCCCTCACTGGGATCACGGACAATCAGGTCCTGATCAACTACTTCGCCAGCGGAATCCCCGAACCCTTAATGCGCCGAATCTACTCTATGGAAAAAGTACCAACTACAATCACGGATTGGTACGCCAGGGCAGTTCACTTTGTGGGAGTAGAAGAAAGAGCTTCGGTTATCGCCAGAGAAAGAACACGGCGGTACACACCATTCACCCCAACCTTTCAACCTCGAAGCACCCCAGCACGAGACCCCAATGCAATGGATGTGGACACTATCAACATCCAAAAACTTACCCCAGAGGAGCGAGAAAGGTGTTGGAGGGAAGGACTTTGTTTTAGGTGCCGTAAAAAAGGACATTCTTCCCGCAACTGCCCAGGCAACGCCCAAAACCCCCGAACAACTCCTCCGCGCACGATCCGAAAAGTCGAAGAAGAAACCCGCACCCATATCACCGAAATGCAAGATGAGGAGACGGTAGGAAAACTCAATTTGGGTTTTTAGAATGGAGGACACCCGCTACGCATGTTCCTCCTCTAGATGTTTCATGTAACACTGTACCAGTATTGATA
Source organism: Austroboletus rostrupii (assembly GCA_038089255.1). Lineage (NCBI taxonomy): Eukaryota > Fungi > Basidiomycota > Agaricomycetes > Boletales > Boletaceae > Austroboletus > Austroboletus rostrupii. The sequence goes on from JBBPKM010000560.1 coordinate 11,771, forward strand.
AAGGCAATGCAAATCCCCGTCCAGATCATGATGCCTATCGACATGAACATCAAAGCTGTCGCAACTACCGCCCTCGTAGACTCAGGAGCTCAGGTCTCTTGTATTGATTGGGAATTCGCCTGATCTCGTGGACTACCCCACACCCGCCTACCAAACCCCGTCACCATACGCAACGTAGATGCCTCGTTAAATAGTAACGGAAGCATCAAGTTCAAAACCACTCTCTTTATCAATGTAAATGGATTCGTGCGCTCCACCGAGTTCTATCTCATGAACTGCGGAAAAGAAACCATGATCCTGGGATTCCCCTGGCTCACTGCCACTAATCCAGAGATAGACTGGAGAAAGAAGACCTTACGCATCCCGAAGGAATCAGACCAGTCCGCCGACCTCGTAGCAGCACACGAACAAGAAAAACAACGAAAGGCGCAGCTCTATGACTTAAGACGACCAGGTTGTGAACCTACTTCAGGCTCACATGTCCATGTCGACGCGTTAGTAGACGAACACCTATTTGGCTACTTAAATCGAACCGAAGACGATGTTCTCTGTAGCACCATTGCATTAGCACGGGATATGGCCCACCTCCGACCACTCCATACCCTATCTCGAACAATCCTGGCGCAAGGGCGTTTTGTCCCTAACCCAGCCCTTACCTGTGCTGCGCTTACTACCTCCACGGACCTGGCGATCCAAGCAAAAGACAAAAAAGAAGGAGAAATCATTTTACCCTTGCAGTACGCCGAGTTTGCCGATATCTTCTCCGATAAAGACACTCCCTTACCACCCACGCAGGACTGCGACCATGAAATAAACCTTGCCGATACCTTTGTACCTAAAATCAGCAAGCTATATCCATTAACCATGGAAGAACGTATCGCTCAAGACGCCTTCCTCGACGAAAATCTAGCATCGGGAAAAATTCGCCCGTCCACATCTCCCCAGGCCGCCCCTTTCTTTTTTGTAAAAAAGAAAGACGGAAAACTACGACCGGTCCAGGACTACCGGTATTTGAATGATCACACTATCCGCGACGCCTACCCGCTACCCCTCATTTCCGACCTCTTAGATAAACTACGACACGCTAAAATCTTTACCAAGTTCAACGTCCAATGGGGTTATAACAACATCCGTATCAAAAATGGAGATCAATGGAAAGCAGCATTCATCACTCATCGCGGGCTCTTTGAACCCGTAGTAATGCTGTTTGGGCCAAAAAATGCTCCTGCCACGTTTCAACGATTCATGAACAAAGAGTTTCACGACCTTATTGCGGAAGGGAAGATCGTCATCTATATGGATGATATCCTTATCTTCTCCGCTAATCAACAGGACCACGACGAAACAACCCGCCGAGTGCTGCAACGAATGAGGGACCTTCATCTACACCTCCGCCTCGCCAAATGTACGTTCAACTCAGAGACCGTGAAATATCTCGGGATGGTGGCCAAACCAGGTACGTTAGCCATGGACCCCGTAAAATTGGAAGGCATCGCAGCATGGCCCGCACCTACTAAAACCAAAGAGGTCCGCTCGTTCTTAGGATTTGCAAACTTCTATCGTCGTTTTGTCCCCGGGTACTCTACTATTGCTCGCCCACTTCTTGACCTAACAAAAAAGGACCATTCCTGGGCCTGGACGCCCGCCTGCACCGCAGCCTTTCAACGACTTAAAGAAATCTTTACTTCCCAACCAGTCCTACACATGCCCGACCAGACTAAACCTTTTGCCATTGAAACACTCCAAGTGTTAAGGCCCGAACGTCGGAACCAAAACACGTCTTCGTAGGATGCTTTAGAGTGTCGCCTTGGGCTTCGGCACCAAGGGCTTA
>JBBPKM010000561.1:0-13589 GCA_038089255.1 Austroboletus rostrupii
ATCGTTGCCGGTCCACCAAGCTTCCGTGTACTGGATTAGTTGTTCTTCAAGCAAGTTCAGAGCAGATGATGAGGCCGATGGAGTAGAAGAGGGTGGAGTGGTTAACTGATCGGCTAAAGGTGTCTTCATTGCCAAGTTCTTGCAATAGCAGTCTATATCCATAAAGAATTCAGTCATCTCCAGCTCGTGCATGGCGGTGATAAGGTCGCATTGGAGATTTTCCCTAATATGAATGAGTCGTTGCCCATAAAGAGCTGTTCTAGCGTCCTGTAATAAAATATTCCCCATGGTTCCGAGCAACCTGCATTGGGGATACGAGCAGTAGAGGGCATGGGCGGCCAAGTCAGGGTCTAGGTGTGCATCAATTGCAGTGGCGAAACGAGAATCAGTGAGGATTTGCTCGTATGCAACCGAGCGAATAGGATTGACCACTGGTTCTTTGAAGCAATGGGCCAAGCGCGGGATGTCAACAGCAAGGATGGGGATAGGCAGGTTCAATGTAGTGGCAGTAGCTTCAATGGTTTTGAGTGTGACAAGAGGGGTGACTGGTCGAGTAGGTGTAGGAGAAGATACAGTAGAAGCCGGGAGGGAAGAGACGGAAGAAATGGAAACAGTGTTGGTGATAGGTGAAGTCATTGTTGCAAGTGAGGGTTTCAGGTGCGTTGAAAGGAAAAGATGAAGGGATGAAGTCTTTTGTAAGCTTGGAGAGCAGACTTTGCATTTTTAAGATCCCATTCTGGGACCCAAGAATCCTCTTCAGCTGAGTACCCTTTCTATCAGATCAGATAGGAGCGGGTATGCAAAGTTCCGCAATGCCGTATGATCTTCTCAATTTCATATTCTTCTTCTCCAGCAATAAGATCAGGAGGTGGCACAAGGAAGTTCTTTCCATAGACAGTATTTTTGGTGTATTTCGTGAGAAGGGAAGCATGAAAGACATCGTGTATCCTCCAAGCAGCCAGGAGGCAGAGACAATAGGAGATAGGCGATAGGACCTGGGTAATGGTAAAGGGTCCTTCGCGTTTTGGTATGAACTTCTGGTTAGCAATAAGTCACTTGAGGTTCCTGGCCTCTAGCCAAACCTTATCTCCTTTGGTGAATGGTGTAAAGCCCCTTCGTGTTCGTGCGGCCATAGTTTGCCTGGCTAATTCATGGGCTGCAAGGGCTTCTTCTCGGGCCGCGATAAGGGTCTTTAGGCAGTTTTCGGCAGCTGGGAATTCTGAAGGGCGAACAACAGAAGGAAGGGCGATTGGTTCATAACCCATGGTGAGATAGAAGAGGGATTTGCCAGTAACCGAGTGAGGGCAATGGTTGTGGACGAACTCGGCTGTTGTGATATGATCAGCCCAAGTTCCTAGGGAGTTACCGCATACTATGCGGAGGTATGTTTCGATTTCTTGATTAACTCACTCGGTTTCGCCATCTGTTTGCAGGTGGTATGCCGAGGAGAGGGCGAGTTTATAGTTCAAGAGTTTTTCTAGTTCTTTTGCGAAAGCGGAGGTGAACTGTGGTCCTCGGTCAGAGATAATTTTGTCATAGAGACCGAAGCATTTGTATACTGAGTGAAAGAAAAGTGTAGCGATTCCTTCTGCAGTGACTGTTTTTGTTGTTGGGCAAAGGATTACCCCCTTAGTAAGCCCATGGTCGACCACGACCAAGAGGGAATCAAAGCTGGAGGATAGGGGAAGATTGGTAATTAGGTCACAGGAGATTTGTTGGAAGTGACGTGTACAGGAGGATGCAATAGATGTTAAAGGAGGGACAGTGGGGTGAGTATTGGATTTGTTCTGTTGGCACATGGCACAACCAGAGACGTAGGAGTGTACAAAGGATGCTAAGCCAGGCCACCAGAATTCCGCGGCAACCAGTTGACATGTTTTAAGGTATCCCAGGTGGCCTGCAGTAGTGTGATCATGGCAACGGGCAACAATGGAGCGACGGAGGGTAGGGTCAGTGTGGGATGTAGATGTGATTACAATAAAGGAGGATGCCATTGCGAGATTGCCAATCCGAGAGGCGAGAACAAAGGGTATGTGGAAGGTCATTTTGAATTGATTGGAGAGACTGGAGGACAAGTGGGTCTGAAGAAGATGCGTGCGATATTTTATCATGGAGAGCGAGGTTGACAAGATTAACAAAGAGGGATGGGGGAAGGAGAGTAACCACATCATTGTCAGAAGAGTTATCTGGGCACTGATCTGGGCGACAAGAGAGAGCATCAGGCCCTGCCAAGAGTATGCCCAGAACATGGATCATCTTGAGGTCATGATCTGCGATGTTGAGAAGCCAACGTGCTTGTCGACGATTAAGTTTCTGGGGTTGTTTAAAGTAGGTGAGATTTTTATGGTCTGTGAAAACTTGGACAGGGAAAGCAGATCCAAGGAGATAATGGCGCCAGGCTTGAAGGGCCCGAATGACAGCAAGGAGTTCTTGATCGTAAATATCGTAATTCTGTTCAGTAGCGGAGAATGTTTGAGAGAGGTAGGAACATGGGTGCCAATCCCCATTCTCGTTGGTTTGAAGTAATATGCTGCCGGTGGCATACTTAGAAGCATCAGTGGCGATGGCAAAGGGTTTTGATGAATCTGGGAGTTGGAGGACTGGTTGGAAAAGAAAAATTTCTTTGAGACGAAGGAATGCCTGATCACAGTCATTGGTCCAAAGCCACAGATGGTCCTTCTTTGTGAGATCAAGAAGGGGGCAAGCGATGTCCGAGTATCCATTAACAAAGCACTGATAGAAGTTGGCAAAACCAAGGAAGGAGCGTACTTCTTTTGGCTTGGTAGATGTAGGCCAGGATCCGATGCCTTCGAGCTTGACTGGATCCATGGCCAGAGATCCAGGTTTAGCAATCATGCCTAAATATTCTACTTGGTCCGAGTTAAAAAGACACTTTTGGAGCCGTAAGCGAAGGTGAAGTTCTCGCATGCACTGGAGAACTCATCATGTAGTGTCATCATGGGTTTTTTGATCAGGGGAAAAGATGAGGATGTCGTCCATATAGATAACGATTTGTCCTTCTGCAATAAGGTCTCTAAATTCCTTGTTCATAAATTGCTGGAAAGTAGCAGGGGCGTTCTTAGGACCGAAAGGCATGACTACTGGTTCAAATAGACCACGATGTGTGATGAAGGCCGCCTTCCACTGATGCCCTTCTTTGATGCGAATGTTGTTATAGCCCCAACGAACATCGAACTTTGTGAAGATCTTGGCATCTTTTAATTTGTCGAGGAGGTCGGAGATGAGAGGAAGTGGATAAGCATCACAGATGGTGTGTTTGTTTAGGTATCGATAGTCTTGTACTGAACGAAGTTTCCCATCCTTCTTTTTAACAAAGAAGAATGGTGCGGCTTGGGGCAAAGTAGAAGGACAAATCTTGCCAGATTTAAGATTTTCATCAAGGAACTCATCTTGCACTTTTCGTTCATCCACTGTGAGAGGGTAAAGTTTTCCAATCTTGACGAAAGACTCTGTAAGATTAATCTCATGATCACAATTGCAGAAGGGAGGAAGTGGTGTATCTTCGTCTGAGAAAATATCGGTGAAGTTCTTATACTGGTCTGGTAAAGAGATCTCTTGTTTCTTGGCATGGATGGCTAAATCAGTAGAGGTGGTGAGAGCGGCGCAAGTTAAGGCTGGATTTGGAATGAATCGTCCATTGGCCAAGATGGTTCGCGATAGAGTATGGAGGGGTTTAAGGTATGCCATATCGCGGGCGAGAGCAATGTTGGCACAAAGTACATCGTCTTCAGTTCGGTGGAGATACCCAAAGAGGTGTTCATCAACAAGGGCATCAACATTGAGGTGGTGTGGTGGGGGAGTGGTATAGTCAGCACATCGAAGGTTATAGAGTTTTAGTCATTGTTGTTTCTCTTGTTCATGGGCAGCGACTAGTTCCACCGATTGATCGGAAGTTTCAGGGACGTCCAGAGTTTTCTTTCTCCAATCAATAATGGGATTTACGGCCATAAGCCAAGGGAACCTGAGGATAGCTGTTTCCTTTCCCCAGTTCATCAAATAAAACTCGATTTTTCATACGTATCCGTTGACGTTGACAAAGAGCAATGTTTTGAACTTGATAAGTCCATTTCTGTTGGTGGAGGCATCCACATTTCTGATGGTTACTGGTTGGGGAAGTCGAGTTTGAGGGAGATTATGTTTTTGAGCAAAGGCCCAATCTATACAAGATATTTGCATGCCAGAATTGACCAGCACAGAAGTTGCAACAGCTTTGATCATGTTGGTTGGTACCAATAGCTGAATAGGGATGCGTATTGACTTCATAGCTATTGGTACAGCATTACATGAAAATTCGAGAGAAGGAGAAACGTGCGTTGTGGGCGTTTCTCCGTTTAAAAATCCAAGCAAATCCTTCCAACTGTTTCATCATTGGGGAGTTCCTGGATTGACGTTGTGGGTTTTTTCACTTTTCTTACATCCTTGGGTGATGTTCAGTTGAATTTGTTAGGGCATTGGCGGGCCACATGTCCTTTTCTTCAGCAAGCTAAACAAAGTCCTTCTCTAATGCATTGCTCCCTTTCTTCCAGTGTAAGTTTCTTGAGACGTATGATGTCTACATCCATGGCATTAGGATCGCGAGTTGGTTGGGATCGGGGAGTGAAGGTAGGGGAGTAGGTTGTGTTGCCACGTTTGTGGCGGGCAGCGATCTCTATAGCCCTTTCTTCCACACTGGCAAAGTGAGCGGCTTTGGTGTACCATTCGGTGATCTTTTCGGAGACTTTCTCCATGGTGTGGATGCAGTGCATAAGAGAGACTGGGATACCCGAGGCAAAGTAGTTGATCAGGACTTGATCGTCACTGATCCCAGTGATGGCCACTTTGTTTTGGAAGGTGGTGATGTATTTTTGCAAGGCGGGATTATATCTGCCAGTGCGATTTTCATAGATGCGTTCTTTAGCAAGCCAGGCTAATGACTCGCCTTTGATGTTGGCATTTTCAAACACCGTTTTGAAGTCCTTTTCAAAGTCTGCCCAAGCTCCAAGAGTGAATGTTCCTCCTGTTAGTTTGGCCTCGCAAAAGGTGTCTGCCCAAGTGAGGGCAGTGCCCTTCTTCATGAACGAGAGGGCATACGCAATCTGTTTGTTAGGAGTATCATAAAGTTTATCATTGACTGCAAGGTAAAGTTGGACGGAGTGGAGCCAAGAAAGAGCTCAAGAGTACGAGCCATCAAAGTTGTCAGGGGTGCCGAGGTGGAGTTCAGTTGGTTTGGGCGCTGTGGTGATGTTGGACATGGTTGGTATGGGGAGTGCTGGTGGTGGAGGAAAGAAGATTCTTCCGGTCTGGGGTTGCGGGGTAGGACTAGGTGGTGTGGGGACCCGAGGGATTACCAAGGATCGTTCGAGTTGCACAGTTAAGTCATATGTGTCTTGATTTTCCTGGGTGAGGGGTTCATCAGGATCTGTGGGGATTTCTTCCGAAGAGTTGGAAGTGGTTGATGGTGTGGGCAAGTCTTGGTGGTGTCGCTAGCCGGAGTATCAGTTTGGGTGAATGTTGGGTGATCTAGAGCAATGCTAGTCGCGTCAGATAGAGCTTAGTTAATTTGTTACACTTCGACCGGGTAGGTAGGAGCATAGCCCTTGTGAGGCAAGAACCAAGTGCTTGATAACCCTAGGGTTGAGGGTTCGCGGTTGTTCAGGATAGTGTCCACTCAATAGTAGGACGAGGACTAGTTGACTAGGAGACTAGACGAAAGAGAGCGCCTAGGAGCTAGCACAAAGAGATGATGTATTCGAGAGAATACAAGGGAGAACTAAGCTAAAGTACAGGAAACCCGTTGAAGGGTTTATATACATAAAGAAGAACTTGAGGGCAGGCTTGTAAAGTACAAAAGAAGAAGTGGAGCGTAAGCATGTATGTGTAATGGCTAACTGATGTATCAGTCAGCAAGAAGTGATGAGTCAAACGAGATGAGTAACTATGAAGGAGCCAGAGTACTGGTACAATAGTTGCAAGAAGATGAGAGTGACTATTGTGAAAGAAATGTAAGTCTGAATGAAGATATAACAGAAGAAATAAGAGTTAGGGATAAATCGTAACAACTGGAAGAGAACAATCATAAGCAAGGGATACTTGGTATTGACAAAGGAGAACTAAACTACTGTATATTGCTACAGTATGAAGATCTTTATAGTGGTACACTCCTTAGCACAGGCCAATATGAGAAAGGAAAACATATGCCAGAACAGGTGATGGATGACTGTTAATTGGCTGGTCTGAGTAAAAGGATAAATGTGATGAAGGAAATCCATGATGGCAGATACGATAATGATGTAGTCCAATATGTTATCATAGGGAGAAAAGGATAAGTCCATAATGGATCATAACGGAAAAAAGGAAAAAAGAAATCATAACAGCTTCTAGTTTTTGTTTTACTATTAATATTACACTTTATTTAAGTAGAATAAAATATAGCCATTAGAAAACTTGACATTTAGAGCAAGACAGAAACTGGACTGAAATATTCTATTAGCATACATATATGAATAGGATCAGAGCAAGAGAGAAAGTCCAATTAGAAGATAAATGAAAGATGCATGCCATTTGGCTATGTTAGAAGATTAAAGATACAAGATGAGTTGAAGACAATTTCAAGGACTTGGAACCAAGGCTAAAGATCAAGTGATACTAAAGTTAAGATACATGCTTGGATATCTAAAGTTTATATACTATAGAGAGATCCAGAAAAGAAATTGGCAAGGTAATTGTTACAACTTGTCCCTATCTTGGTAGCCCCATTATACTTTTTCCTAGATCAGCCAATTTCTGCTCATTGTTATGCTTCAACCAGATAGGATGGAGTGTAGTCTTGGATGAACCGATCCTTTGATGATAAGAGAAGACCTCACTAGAATAGCTCGAGGAAGCATCCACTCAAGAGTAGGATGGAGACTTGGAGCTCGATAAGCTGATCAGAAGAGAATGATCAGGAGCAAATGAACTTGGTGTATTACCAAGGAGAACTAAACTAAAGTACATGGCTATGGACTGTGAACTGATATAGGTACATTGCGTAGCACAGGCCAAGCATTAGAAAGGAAAGTATAGAGGGGACCAGGCAATCAGATGACTGATGACCAGCCAATGAGTAAAAAACATGATGCAATAAAGGGAATCCGTGATGGCAGATATGATAACAATATAGTCTGATAAAATTATCATCGAAAGAAAAGGGTAAGTCTGTATAGGAGCTCAATCGGAGATGGAGCAGAGACGAGAAAAGGAGAAATCATAACATTACCCTCTATTTATACTTGTAGCACTGTGAAAAGTCCAATTCAATCATCTAGGTAGTGTCTGGGAGATCCAGTAATGTTGGCGTAGGCAACATCATCAAGTCCATCATTGGAGGAAGGTGGAGAGGGAACCTGAGGAGGAGGATGCTAGGGGCATGATACAGGATAGAGGCGTATATGACCAGCTCCCTGTGAAGTCATGTTGTGAAATCCCACAGGTGAGATGGGTATTCTGAACATAACTGTGATGCGGTTGGACGAGGCGGAGGTAGATGACTGCTAAGAGGATGAGGATGAGGATGGAGGCGACAGCTTAGGGGTAGATTGGCAGAGTTGACAGTGATTGGTACAGTGACCTGAAGCCCATCGGAGGCAGTGAAAACATTGATAGAAACTGCAGTCTACCTATATATGTTCTAACCAATGACACTGGTAACATGCCTGATTGTAGCAGGGGTGGTTTGTGGGAAGCAGGTCAAATCTGTCATTTCCTGACCACCAGGCATCAGTCCAGGCCAATAGGCATTTTTCATCAGAGTGAAGGGGGGTGGAGGATACCAAGGGCATAGAGGGGTTGTCGAAGAGACATGTAGCCAACACTGGTTTGGTGTAGACCTCTTGGCAGTATCAGTCTATATCTAGTAAAAACTCAGTCAAGTCCATCTCATGCATTGTGGTGACCATGTTTTCTTTCATTGTCCTGTAAATATGGAGGAGCCTTTGTCCATGTCCTGCAGTCCAGAGATCTTGTGCAAGAATATTCCCCATCGTTGAGATGGAGGTACTTTGAAGATATAACATATAAAGTGCATGGGCTGCTGAGTCTGGCTCAATGTGCACATCGATAGCTGTGGCGTAGGGGGAGTCCACTAGAATTTGATCATAAGCAATGGAATGTATTATGCCCGCAATGGGCTTTTTAAAGCAATGGGCATAGTGCGGTGTCTCTATAGATTGAATAGCGAAGCGTGTGAAGGGGGCGGATTCTTGCACAACTTGTTCGATGGCTTTTAAGGTGATGATCGGCATAGGTGGGCGAGTCAATACAGGAGATGGTATGGAAAATCTGGTGAGGCTGGAAGGGGATGAGATGGAGATGGTGGAAGACATGTTGGTACAGCGGGTTTCTAGTCAATTCAGTGCCTTTGAAGGAGCTTTTTATAATATTTTAGGATGGTCTGTGCATTCCGGAGATCTTTTTCTGTCATTCATAAATCATTTTCTGCCGTATACCCCTTTCATCAGATCAGGTATGAGCAGGCTGTCAGAGGTCCATGATGGTGCAAGATACACTTGATTTCATATTCTTCTTCTCCTGCAATAAGATCCGGTGGTGGCAACAGAAAGTTCCATCCATGGACCTCGGTCTCTGTATACCGCATGAGGAGTGAAGCGTGGAAGACATTGTGGATCTTCCATATCTTCGGGAGGCATAATTGATAAGTGATTGGTGATAGGACCTGGGTTATGGTAAAGGGTCCTTCACACTTAGGGGCAAACTTCAGATCCATGATGGCCCATCAGAGATTCTGCGCTTCTAGCCATACTTTTTCTCCTTGTTGGAATGGTATGAACTTTCTTTGAGTATGCACTGCCATTGTTTGTCATGCTAGTTTGTGTACGGCAAGTGCCTCCGTTCTGGCTGCTATGAGGGTCTTTAGACAATTTTCCACTGCTGGGATCTGAGTTATTGGAACGACCATCAGTAAAGTGATGGATTCATATCCCATGGCCAGGAAGAAAGGGGATTTTCCAGTTATAGAGTGCAGTCAGTGGTTGTGGACAAATTCCGCAGTAGTGATATGATCCACCCATCCCATTGGGTAGTTTCCACATACAATTCAGAGATATGTCTCGATCTCCTGGTTGACCTGTTCTGTTTCCCTGTTGGTTTGCGGATGATATGCCATGGAGAGGGTGAGTTTGTAGTTTAGTAGGTGTCCCAGTTCTTTAGCGAATGCCGATATGAATTGTGGGCCTCAATTTGAGATGATTTTGTCATAAAGTCCAAATTGTTTGTACACAGAGTGAAAGAACAGTTGGGTGATCCCTTCAGCAGTTACAGTTTTCTTGGTGAGACATAGAATTACCCCCTTTGTAAGGCCATGGTCGACCATGACCAAAAGAGAGTCAAAGCCGGCAGAAACTGGGAGGTCAGTGATAAGATCACAAGAGATCTGCTAGAAGGGGCATGTATAGGTGGAGGCGACCAGTGTTAAGGAGGAACTGTAGGGTGTGTATTAACCTTGTTTTGCTGGCAAACAGTGCAGCCAGTCACAAAAGATCGGACAAAGGCCATGAGATTGGGCTACCAAAACTTGGCAGCAATGAGTTGGTGGGTTTTCAAATAGCCTGGGTGGCCTGCTGTAACATGATTGTGACATCAGGTGACAATGGAGCGATGGAGGGAGACATCTGGAGGGACGTAGACACAGTTTCTATATATTAAGACACTGTTCTGATGTTGCCACTCAGCAAGGCAAGAGCGGAGAGCAGTCAGGATATCTTCGTTAATGGACTGCAAGGCTTTTAAGACGAGGAGGTTGTTGGAGGACGTTTCCGAGATACAATAATGGAGGGTGATATCAATGAGATTAACAAAGAGGGACGGGGGTAGGAGGGTGACAGCAGCATTGTTAGAGGAGTTGTCGGGGCAACGATCAGGGCGGCAGGACAGTGCATCAGGGCCTGACAACTAAGAGGCCAGAACATGCGAGATTTTCAAATCATAGTCAGCAATATCTAGCAGCCAGCAAGCTTGGCGATGGTTAAGCTTTTGTGGCTGCTTAAAATATGTTAAGTTCTTGTGATCAGTGAATACTTGGACTGGATGAGACGAGCCCAAAAGGTAATGTTGCCAAGCTTGTAAGGTGCAAATGATGGCGAGGAGTTCATGATCTTAGATATCATAATTCCGCTCTGTAGCGGAGAACATCTGGGACAAGTAGGAACAGGGGTGCCACTCCCCGTTTTCATCAGTTTGGAGGAGAATACCTCCTATGGCAAATTTGGATGCATCAGTGGCAATGGCAAAGGGGCACGTGATGTCAGGCATCCGGAGGATGGGTCAGGATGTAAAGATCTCTTTGAGATGCATAAACACGGTTTCGCAGCTTGAACTCCAGGACTATGGGTGATCCTTTTTTGTTAGGTCTAGAAGTGGTCAGGCAACATTCAAGTAGTTTGGAACGAAATGATGGTAGAAATTGGCAAATCCGAGAAAAGATCGTATATCTTTTGGCTTTGTCGGAGTTGGCCACATGGCAATTCCTTCTAGTTTGACAGGATCCATGGCAAGGGTGCCAGGTGTGGTGATCATGCTGAGGTATTCAACCAACTTGGAGTTGAAAAGGCATTTAGTAAGATGTAGTCATAAGTGGAGTTCCCTCATGCATTGAAAAACTCGATGAGTAGTGTCGTCATGCATTTGCTGATTGGGGGAGAAAATGAGGATGTCATCCATGTAGATAACAATCCATCCCTCTGCAATCAAATCACAGAATTCTTTGTTTATAAACCACTGGAATGTGGCAGGGGCATTCTTCAGTCCAAATGGCATGACTATTGATTTGAACAGCCCTTGGTGCATAATGAATGCAGCCTTCCACTGGTCTCCTTCTTTGATGCGGATATTGTTATACCCCCATCATGCATCAAATTTGATAAATATTTTGGCATTACAGAGTTTGTCAAGCAGATCAGAGATCAAGGGAAGGGGGTATGCATCACGGATGGTATGCTCGTTGAGATAGTGATAGTCCTATACTGGATGGAGTTTTCCATCCTTCTTTTTGACAAAGAAAAATGGGGCAGCTTGCGAAGAGGTTGAGGGGCATATCTTTCTGGACTTTAAGTTTTCAGCTAGGAAGTCATCCTGTGCTTTCCGTTCTTCTGCTGTGAGTGGGTACAGTTTTCCAATTTTCGGTTTAAAGGTATTGGTGAGTTTTATTTCATGGTTACAGTCTCGTGATGGTGGCAATGGTGTATCTTCATCGGAGAAAATATTGGCAAATGTGGCATACTGGGATGTGTTATGACACTATTTTTCCTATATTTTCTACTATTTTTCCTGAATTTATACACAGATATTTGACGAACTTAGAAGGCATTTTACTATTTTATTATCTAATTGCTTACTTAATCAGAGTTATTCCCAGGGGAATCCCCTCTTATGCCATTCACATGGACGCTTCTCTTATATATTCATATGGAGTTAGATCACTTCATGGCATGCTTCTTTTCTTCTCTTCTATTTCTATGCTTCTAGAACACCTTATGCTTATGCTTCTCTTCTATTTGATAGAACCACACCTCATGTTTACCTCATGTTCTTATCTCTAACTCATGGACAGTTATTTATGCCATTGGCCGATCTGTAGATATGGACCAAACATGTACTTACAGTAGAGTAGTATATAAACCCCCAGAACAATGGAACTGGCTTTCCAGTTCTGAAGTCTTGGAGTTTTCCCTCTAAGCAAAGTCCCTTCTCTTCTAAGAAGTTCCTAAGTTACTGGAACTAAAGCTATATATCTTAAAGACTTTGCCTGTTATCTTTTGGCATTGTCTTGAGGTGTTTCAGGATGGAAGTGTGATTTCCTCTTTCTTTGCATTGATCGTGAGATCCATGGATGTAGTAAGAGTGGCACAGGTGAAAGTAGGGTTTGGGATGAATCATCCATTAGCAAGAACAGTTTGGGACAAAGTTTGGAGTGGTTTAATATGCGCCATGTCTCTTGCAAGACAGATGTTGCTACAGAGGACATCATCTTCTATATGATCCAAATATCCAAACAAATGTTCATGTACTAAGGTGTCCATGTTGACATGCTGTGGCGGTGGTGTTGTGTAGTCAGGGTGGCAGAGGTTGTAGAGCTGCCCCTTCTGTTGTTTCTCCTGCTCATGTGTGGCCACCAGATCTGCTGTTTGGTCGGATTCTCTTGGTACTTCCAATGTTTTCTTTTTCCAGTTGATCTTTGGGCTCACCATAGTTTACCATGAGAACCCAAGGATCATAGCTTCTTTTCTGCAGTTCATCAAATAAAACTCCATAGATCATATATAGCTGTTTATGTTGATAAACAACGTCATTTTGAACTTGATGGCTCCATTTTTATTTGTTCAGGTGTCAACGTTTCGGATTGTAACTGGAGTTGTTAACTGGATTTGGGGAAGTTTCTTTTGGTGTGCAAATTCACAGTCAATGCAGGAAACTTGTGCGCCTGAGTCAACAAGAGCCATAGTGGCAATAGCTTTGATGTTCATGTCCAAAGGCAGTATAATTTGAATAGGGATACACATTGCCTTTATGTTTACTGGTACACTGTTACATGATACATCAAGATGAGGAGAAACATGCATTGCAGATGTTCTCCAGTTTAAAAATCTGTGTTGATTTGCCAATTGTTTCGTCATCCTGTATTTCCGTGATACTGGTGCGAGGTTCTTCATCTATCTTTTGGATTGTCCTTGCAAGCAGAGTGGGATGCATATTGTTAGGATAGTTGTTGATGGAGTGTCCTTTCTTTCAGCAAAGAAAGCACAGGCCTTCTCTCCGACACTTCTCTTTCTCTTCTGGAGTTAATCTTTTGACTCGTACAGCATTTACATCCATGGCATTAGGATCGTGAGCTGGAGTATTGCAGTTTTGGATAGTAGGCATAAATGGCGTGTTGCCTCAGCGGTGCTGGGCAGCGATTTCGAGTGCTCATTCTTCAACACTAGCAAAGTGAGCAGCTTTGGCATACCAGTCTTTGACTTTATCTGGTACTTTTTCCATCATCTGGATTTTCCTCATGAGGAATACAGGTATCCTGGAGGCAAAGTAGTTGATCAGGACCTGATTGTCCATGATCCTGGTAAGAGCAACTTTGCTTTGGAACATTGTGATGTACTTTTGAAGAGCGGGGTTATATCCGCCTGATTGATTTTCATAGATGTGCTCTTGGGACAACCAGGCCAAGGAGTCGCCTTTGAGGTCTGCATTTTCGAAGGCAATGCGGAAATCTGTTTCGAATTCTGCCCAGGTCTCCATGGAGAAGGTTCTGGCAGTCAATTTGGATTCTCGGAAGGTATTCACCCAGGTAATGGCAGTTCTCTTTTTCATAAAGGATAAAGCATATGCGATCTGCTTGTTTGGGCTGTCATACAGCTTGTCATTTACGGCTAAGTACATTTGAACTGATTGTAGCCAGGGGATGGCCTGGGCATATGATCCATCAAAATCCTCTGAAGTCCTGAGACAGAGCTTCATTGGCTTGGTTGTGGCGGCTTGTACGTTAGACATTTGGGCAGAGGATACTGTGGTGTTTGTGATGTTTGGTGGGAAAGAAAAAA
>JBBPKM010000562.1:0-13589 GCA_038089255.1 Austroboletus rostrupii
ATTACGTCCAGCGATTGAGGCGGGAATAGCCTACCTTC
Source organism: Austroboletus rostrupii (assembly GCA_038089255.1). Lineage (NCBI taxonomy): Eukaryota > Fungi > Basidiomycota > Agaricomycetes > Boletales > Boletaceae > Austroboletus > Austroboletus rostrupii. Next base: position 39 of record JBBPKM010000562.1, read on the forward strand.
CAGATCCTGCGACGCCAACGAGGAGACATATTCTCGGTGCATCCTCTGTAGGATCATCGAGAATGCTGCAAATATCTTTTATCACACCCTCCCGTGTTCCCGGCAAACACCTCTTCTCCCAAACATATCTGGCTTCAGCTGCATATGGCATCCCACTGAAGTCGATAGTCTCTGTTGCTGCCACATATCATAACTATGAGTTTACTTCAACCTCCAAAAGAGGTATGGCCTACCTAGCTCCTGCAGTGTGTTCATCATTCGAAAAACGATGGTGCCAGACTGCACCGTAACACCGTCCAAGAAGTTCTTCTTTAGATCTTGAAGCTTGTTCTCAAAATCCGTAATCTTGTTATCGACATCGTCAAACAGATGTTTTATGGTCCGAAGCCCTAACCATGGATGCTAAAGTTAGTGGCATCAGATATTTAAGTATCGGTGATGACTGACATAGCTCCTTCTGTCTGGCATAGTCTGCAATGAAATACCCGCACTCAGTCACCTGTGCGAGCAAAGGGACAAGTGCCTTTTCGTGCGCCTTGACTATCTTCAGGGGTTCAGCATCTTGAACGAAGTCGAAGACGTCGTTCATTTTTTCTGCCAAGCGAACGATCCGCTCGTCCCGTTTTTTCTGGTTGACGACCGCCTGTATACAGGGGTAAATTAGCGTAAGAAAAAGCACTGACCCAGAGAACAGACCTTTTCGGCCGCTGACAAAACAGACCAGACAAGGGAAACATAAGGGTGAATCTGTACGCCGTTCGATCGGGAATCATAGAACAGCCAGGAACAAGTACCTCTGCGATGCCACCAACAATCTTGTTCAACAGCTCCACCCTCTGCAATAAGACTTTCCACGCATCCATTTCCTCAACCTGCCTTTCCACTTGCGAAATGCTTGGAGCATCCGTCACCGCCGCGTCCACCTGTTTAATCAACCGTGGAGTAGGTTTAAGCGCACGGATCGCCTCTTTTGCCTCTTGAACGGCATCAGCAGCTTGTCCACATTCCACAGTAAATTTGATTGTAATTCCCAAGGGCTCCGGCTCATCAGGTGTGCCTCCTCCGAGAGGCACTTCGACTACTAGGGTTCATAGCTTGCGTCAGAAACTCGACAACGAGACAATGTCTTATCGTACCTCCATTTTTCGACTTTTCAAGCAATCCAGAAATTGTGTCCATAATCATTCCGACCACCCTAGATTTTCTGATGGTATGCTCCTCGTATACAGTTGCAACGAAATTGGCACTATCGTCCACATAACTAGCAGAAATAAATTAGCTGGACTAGAAAAATGGATATGAACGTACTTAAAATACAAGACTTCATTCCAAGAAGTACAGTTCTTTTTCTCGTTCATTGTCTTTGTCACCTTGGATGTATCGCCCACGGAAACTTGAATGCAATGTTCGTTCTTCGAGTACTTGTCCCATAAAGACTGATGCCCTTGAGTGTAAAGCTCAATGTCTAGAAAAAAATAAGCCAAAATAGAGCAGAAAGCGGTGAGTCTGATACCTTTGATGGCGAGAGTTTTCCCAATCGACCTGGAAACACTTTTAGGGTAAAGAGAAAATAAAGCTGAAGAACATTGATGATCATACGCATCAGAATTTGTACTCTTCGTTGTGTTTCTGGCGTCCATGGTTTTGCAATTGAAGCTAGCTCAACTGACTATACGGTCGAGTGGTTTTAGGTCGGCACCTGCGCGTGGGTGTCCCCCGTGCCCTAGCTTCGTCTTACGTCAGAAATGTGCCTGTTCTCTGTTCGACAAGCACCGATTCCTCTGCCGGAGTTACTAACTAGTATGGGCCGACATCCGCAAGAGCAGAAGTCGGGCCCCCCTCCCCATACAAACTTTTGCGCGTGATGGGGGCATGAAGACCTTACTGGGCGAGCAATAGAGAAGGCGCAGAAGCCTCGAGAGGACGACAATTGGGCAAGATCAGGCAGTGAGAGTACCGGTACAAGTTATTCTTATTGTTAAACTGCGACATCCCTATAATATATGACGTCGACTCAGTACTGTACCGGCGGGTAGGGTTGTTCATGGGTCCACACCAACGCATGGAACCCATGGGTCTGACCAAATCTGCTGCCATTGACCACATTCATTACAGTAGTTTTGATGCAGGGCAAAAGATGTCGGGTTATCAGCAGAAGTAACTAATGGAATGGACAGGAAGTCCTCAGTTTCTGTCCAAAGAGACAAAGTACAACTGAGGGAAGGCCTGAAGTGAAGTAGGAATTTATGAGGGGGCAGAGATAGGAGTTCTGAGATAATAACAGGGATCTCTGAAGATCTTTGGTATGAAAGAAAAGGATAAACTAACTAGATCATAAATTTTGTGTGGAGATGGGATCAGAGATACTCCAGAGTGTACTGGAGTTTATGTGATGTCATTAGATCCTAACAAAAGATATTAATGTTGTATTACTCAATAGGAATAGGCTCAAAATAGCCCTGCTTGTGTTTCCTTGCTTTTATAGTGGTGATGACATCCTCTAAACCAATGAGATTGTGATGACCCCATGATCCAAAGCATAGAAACTCTTAAATGGACTGGCTAGACAATTGGCTTTATATAAAGTGAAGTGCTTGGTGCCTTTATGAAAAGACATGAAACATAGCAGTTGAAGTCATTATATAAATCACAATATCAGGCTTGACTGATGAGGGGAATAATGAAACACTTTTAGGGCTAAAGCCCAAACTAAGGAATAAAGCCTCTCTTGAATGAAATATTGCCTTAAACTAAGTACTAGGACTTCTTTTGATTATCTGGTGGACTTTTGATACACTAGGCCTTGATAACAGGGGGTTGACTATCCTGACTAGGACAAGGACTGAAGAGAGGACTTGGACTTTGACTTAAGAGTTACTTTAAAAAAGAAACTTCAAAACTTTAAAACTAGAAATCCCAGCCTTGTTATTCTAGCATATATATATCAGAACATTATGTATGTATATATATATATACATGGAATTTAAGATATATTGTACACTAAACTAAATAATAGTCTATATTGTCCAATAGAAATACTTTAAAAATCTCAAGAATAGATTAAATCATTAGAGGGTCATAAAAATCATATCATGCTATTAGAGCATATTGTTATGACAAATAAAAAGCATTAATTGCATAAGGCCAGCATGCATATCTAATAGATAGAAACAGCCTTTAAGGCTGTGGCCATAAGAAAACCACATGCTATTTGTTAAGGCATAAGAAAATATGCCTTTATGGCTATATTTATGAAGATCAAAAGAGAAGCAGCCTTGATGGCCCTATTTTTTCACTTTTTATGACTTGTCTTGCCTGGTTGCAAGATCTTATCTTATCTTCCCTGGATATTTTATCAAGGATTACTAGATTAATTACATTTTTAGGAACAAGCCCTGAACTCTATTTATCCAAGTCATGTCAGTTATAGGATGGCTGTTTTCAAGAGTCTAGGATCTGCCTGACCATTCTCTCATGGCATGGCTGTGCATGTCACATGTTCTATCTATTCTCTAGAGTTACATCAAGAACTGGAATCTTGTTCCTTCACTCAGAATCTCTATTTATGAGTCACAAGAACTTACTTCCTTATTTATAACTTACAAGGAGTTATCTTATCTATACCTCATGGCATTTATTCTAGAAGTACAGGCTTCCTTTCCATCACAAGGCTATATATGAAGCACATGCAGTAGTGATATGAATCAAGGGCCCTATTTTACATTTATCTCAAGATCTGCCACATTAGCATGTAGCAACCTCATAACTGTTAAGTTTTCCCTTTTCCTGTTTCCGAATATCTCCGATGTCTCCAAGTTCGGACTTGTACTTAACTTATTTCTTTCTACAATGACCATATATGGACTACTTCAGCATTGTGTCTGCCGCCGCAGACCTCTATCACGATATCTCCTTTATGTCACCCTTTTTCACTGACTGTCAGCAGATAGCCCAGTTCTGCTCTATGTTTCCTTTTTCCTCCTTGGCCTGTGCTCCGATATTATACCTATATCAATCATGATTGTAGCACTTGTAACTTTAGTTTAGTTCTCCTTGGTTAATACCAAGTTCACTTTGCTCCTCACCATTCTCTTCCAGCGAGTTATTGAGCACTGAGTCTCTGTCCTACTCTTGAGTGGACACTTCCCTTGTGCTACCTATCAAAGTCCATTCGGACTTACCTTGTACTGCTCGGACTTGGTTAATCCGAGGCTATGCTTGGTCCTACCCGGCACAAGCGTAACAAAAGAACTAAACTCTATTGTCGCAACTAGTATTGTCTAGATCGCCCATCATATCGACTAATCGTTTCTCATGGCGAAATCAGCAGGACTCCCCTGCACCCTCAACTGTGTCTGAATCTTCGGGAGAAATACCCACAGATCCTGATGATCCTATTGACACCGAAGCCCCTGAACTTCAGCAGCTCAAGCAGCAACTTAGCAGCTCACTCGTCATCCCATGTGCAGGAACCCCGCCAAGTCCTATGCCCCAGCCGCAGGCCAGAAGAATCTTTGCCTTCCCACCCCCAAACATTGTGCCTGCAAACCCACATCTGCAGATAGCACCAATGTCGACACAACCAACTACTATGTCCATAAAACCTACGGAACTGCGCCTCAGAACCCCTGAAGATTTTAATGGATTGTACACAAGGGAATTACCCTGGCTGCAATCAGTACAAATGTATCTAGCCATCAATGACAAATTATACGAAACTCCGAATAAGCAAATCGCCTATGCCCTCTCTTTTATGAAGAAGGGCACAGCCGTGACCTAGGCAGATACATTCCGAGAAGTGAAACTTACGGCTGGAACCTTTGCATTAGGAACCTGGGCCAACTTCGAAAAAGACTTCTACGTCGCTTTCAAAAACGCAGACATCAAAGGAGACTTGTTAGCATGGCTAGCCTGAGAATGAATCTCAACCAACAGAGGTGGAGGATACAACCCAGCACTTCAGAAATACATCGCCATGTTCCAAAGTAAAGTGGCACTAACCGGAATAACGGACAACCAGGTGCTTATCAATTTCTTTGCCAGCGGAATTCCCGTTCTGCTTATGACTCGGATCCAATCTATGGAAAAAGTACCGGAGAAGGTAACAGAGTGGTACGCAAAAGCCACTCACTTTGCAGGAGTAGAAGAAAGGTCGCTGGAAATCATCTGAAACAGGAACCGCGGAGGAACTCCATTTACCTTCCACCCTTGCAGTATGCCTGCTTGCGATCCAAATGCTATGGATGTGGACGCGGTCAACATACGCAAACTTACGCCGGAAGAAAGAGAAAGATGTTGGAAGGAAGGATTGTGTTTCTTTTGTAGAAAAAAGGGGCATTCAGTCCAGAATTGTCCTAGCAGTTCCAGCACCCACTCCACCCTATCTCCGAAAGTAATCTGGAAAGTAGAAGAAGAGACCAAGGCTAGCATCTCAGAAATGCAAGATGACGAAACCATAGGACAAATAAACCTGGGTTTTTAAATAGGAGAATGCCCGCTACACACATCTCTCCCTCTTTAGATGTGTCATGTAACGCTGTACCAGTATCAATGAAGGCAATGAGAATCCCCATTCAAATCATGATACCTATTGACATGAACATCAAAGCTGTCGCAACCACTGCTCTGGTCGACTCTGGAGCACAAATATCTTGTATTGATTGGGAATTTGCCCAATCCAGAAATCTTCCCTGTATTCGACTACCTATACCAATCACCATCCGGAACGTTGACATGTTTACTGATAGCAACAGAACTATCAAGTTCAAAACCACCCTCTTCGTCAATATTAACGGGTTCATACACTCTATGGAGTTTTATTTAATGAATTGTGGGAAGGAAACTATGATCCTTGGGTTCCCTTGGCTTGCCAAAGTTAACCTGGAGATAGATTGGCAGAAGAAAATGTTACGGGTACCCAAAGAGTCGGATCAATCAGATCGATTGGTTGCAGCCCATGAAGAAGAAAAGAACAGGAAAGCTGCCCTATATGAACTCCGACACCCTCATTACAAGATGCCTCCACCACAGCATATATATGTGGATGTGTTGGTAGATGAACACCTATTCGGATACCTTGACTGAACAGAGGACGATATACTATGCAGCACCATTTGCCTAGCACGGGATATGGCGCATCTCCAACTGCTCTGAACCCTCTCCCGAACCATCCTAGCCAATGGAAGATTTATCCTAAACCCCACACTAACCTGCGCTGTTGTAACCACGTCTACGAACCTTGCCATTCAAGCAAAAAAAGAGGAAATCATGCTACCCCCTTAGTATCATGATTATGCCAATATCTTCTCTGATGAAGATACTCCGCTCCTGCCATCCCGAGATTGTGACCATGAGATTAACCTTGCTGATACCTTTAAACCTAAGATCGGCAAGTTGTATCCCCTTACAGCCGAAGAACGTGTTGTCCAAGATGAGTTTCTGGATGAAAACTTGAAGACCGGGAAAATCCGCCCATCTACATCCCCACAAGCCACCTCATTCTTCTTTATCAAAAAAAAGGACAGCAAGCTAAGGCTGGTACAGGATTATCAATACCTTAACGACCACACTATCTGCGATACGTACCCCCTTCCCCTTATCTCAGATCTTCTTGATAAACTTCATTCGGTGAAAGTGTTCACGAAATTTGATGTTCGATGGGGGTATAACAATATTAGAATCAAAGAAGGAGATCAATGGAAGGCAGTGTTTATTACGCATCGAGGACTATTCAAACCGGTTGTTATGCCGTTCAGACCAAAGAATGCCCTGGCCACCTTCCAACGTTTTATGAATAGCGAGTTCTGAGACCTTATCGCTGCAGGACGACTTGTCATCTACATGGACGACATTCTGATATTCTCCCCAGATCAACAATTGCACGATGAAACTACCAAACAAGTCCTGCAGTGTATGAGAGAACTTCATCTCCGACTCCAACTGACGAAATGTCTGTTTAACGCCAAATCCGTAGACTATCTAGGGATGATTGTATGCCCGGGATCCTTAGCCATGGATCCAGTTAAGTTAAAAGGAATCGCATCTTGGCCCACCCTGACAAAGCCAAAGGAAGTCCACTTGTTCTTAGGTTTCGCCAACTTCTATCGCCAATTCATACCTGGATACTCGGACATTGCGAGACCTCTTTTGGATCTCACAAAAAAAGACTCCGTCTGGTTATGGACCTCCACATGCGAAGCAGCCTTTCTTTGCTTAAAGACTATTTTTACGTCGCAACTGGTCCTCTGTATGCTGGACACCACAAAACCCTTCGCCATTGCAACAGATGCATCAAAGTATGCAACAGGGGGGATCCTCCAAACAAATGAAAACGGAGAATGGCAACAATGCTCGTATCTGTCTCAAATGTTCTTCACTGCAGAAAGAAATTATGATATTTATGATCGCAAACTATTAGCTGTTATTCGTGCCCTCAGTGTGTGGTGGCATTATCTCCTCAGATCTGGAATGCCAGTTCAGGTCCTGATGGACCACAAGAACCTCACCTACTTCAAACAACCATATGACCTAAATTGTCGACAAGCTTGCTGGCTTCTCACATTGGCAGACTATGATCTGCAAATCCACCATGTATCCGCATCACAGCTAGCTGGACCAGACGCTCTTTCCCGTTGACCGGACCAGTGTCCGGATGATTCCTCTGATAACATGCAGGTTACCCTCCTTCCCCTGTCCCTATTTGTCAACCTCATTGATATTGCCCTTCATAACCGAATCTCTGCATCTTCTGCGACAGATCCGTTGGTTCTCTCCACTTTGCAGTCCCTTAACAAAGATATCCCCGTTTCACTCAGGGCCTGCCTCACTGATTGGCAGCACTGCAATGGCATCCTCTTGTTCCATGGATGAATCTACGTTCCCCCAAACATCAAACTCTGCCATTCCATTATTGCCTGTTGCCACGATCACATCACCGCCAGCCATCCGGGTGTTCTTAAAACCTGACAACTCATTGTGGCTGACTTCTGGTGGCCTGGCCTAGCAACCTTCGTCCGATCTTATGTTTCCGGATATGCTTCATGTCAACAGGCCAAAGTTAATACACACTCCTCCATTCCACCACTCACTCCAATCCCATCCTCCTGCTCTCGGCCATTTCAACAAATCTCCTGTGACCTCATTACAGGCCTTCTGGTGTCCTCTGGCTTTGATAGTTTATTGGTCGTGGTCAACCATGGCCTTATAAAGGGGGTAATTCTATGCCCCACTATGAAATCAGTAACAATGGAGAGCATGGCACAACTTTTCTTTCACTTCGTCTATAAATGGTTCGGTCTCTATGATAAGATCATCTCTGATCAAGGACCACAGTTCACCTCTCGATTCGCAAAGGAGCTCGGAAAACTCCTGAACTATAGACTGGTGTTATCAACAGCTTACCACCTGCAATCCGATGGAGAAATGGAGTGGGTTAATCAGGAAATTGAAATGTATTTGTGTATCGTATGCAGAAGAAATCCGACAGGATGGGTGGAACGGATCACCACCACCGAGTTCGTACACAATCACCGACCACACTCGGTCACAGGAAAGTCCCCCTTCTACCTTATAATGGGGTACGAACCGATTGCCCTCCCCGAGATAATAATGGCCACCAATTTTCCTGCAGTGAAAGAGTGATTAAAAACTCTTATTGAAGATAGGAGAGAGGCGATTGCCACACACGACTTGGCATGGCAAACTATGATAAACTGAACCTGATGGAACTTTTAGCCATTCAAAGCAGGAGAAAAGGTCTGGCTGGAAGCCCGGAACCTCCAACAGACTATCATTGACCCAAAATTCACATCGAAATGAGAAGGCCCCTTTATCATCACAGAAGTGCTATCCCCCATCACATATCGATTACACCTCCCAAAAACTTGAAAGATTCATGATGTCTTCTACGCCACACTCCTAACTTGGTATAAAGAGACCAAGACCTATGGACCTAACTTCCCAATGCCTCCGCCTAACCTTATCGCAGGAGAGGAAGAGTTTGAAATAGAACGAATATTGCGCCATCGAGGAAGGCCAACGGCCCACTCATATCTGGTCCGATGGAAGGGGTATATGGTGGAAGATAATTCATGGCTCCCCGAAAAGGAGTTTCAGAATGCCCAGAAAATCTTAGACGACTATAAAAAGAGATCGCAAGGGAGAAACTGAAAGAAATATCTCCCAATCTACATCACCATGTCCTCCGCCACCTCCAACGTCTCTATCACATCCCCCTCTGACCTCACCCAATCCTCTGCCCCTTCCCCAGTATCTACTCATCCCATAACACCCCTAGTAACCCCGGAAGCTATTGAAGCTCTCGCTCGAGAACTATCCACACAATCCCCATCACCCTGACCACATCTCCCTCCCAGAATCTCTTGGGGGCCTTGTGAATGGAACAAAACCCTGTCGCCACCCCAAAATGATCCCATCATTCCCTCTGTAGTAGTACCACGGGCTGCTCATTGGTGGCACGAACCCCTAGCCAGAGTCGTCAAATCCATTGCCTATGACCAGATTCTAGCAGATCTGCGCTTCACTTGTGTGATCGATTTCCATATAGACCCTGGATCGGTGCTCCATGCCCTTTACATGGCCTATTTACAGACAACGTCTATCACGGCCATGGGCAACAGGTTACAACAAAACGTTCTAACGCAAGTAGAGGGACGTTGATTGATGCAGATCTGTTACGATTCTTTCTTATTTTAACGGACCCATCTTTCTTTCGCAATAGCCCCTATACGGACTACTTCGGCATTGCGTCTGCCGCTGCAGACTTCCGTCCCCTCTGTCATTTGTATTACTATACAGCTGCGCATTATTCATTCTTTAGCCCAGTTGTCATCTTTATTCCCTTCTCTGTCTTGGTCCGTGTACTACGACGATACCTATTTACGTTGCGCATAGATCACCTTGTACTCTAGTTTAGTTCTCCTTGGTAATACCAAGTGTCTGCTTTGCTCTGCAACGTTCTCTTCTGTTGTGAACCTCGGGCATCTAGTCTTCGTCCTACTATTAAGTGGACGCTTACTCTTACCACTCCTCGAAGCCCTCTCTACAAGGGCTGACCGTTGCGCCACCTTCCACAGGGGCTACCAGCGACTCACTACGGAACTTGGTTCATCCGAGGCTGCGCTTGCATCCTACCCGGAACTAGCGTAACAAGATCCACACTGCAGTGTGAGACAATTTGATGCAGATCCATGCTGCAGTGTAAGACAATTTGATCACGGCCATGCACGAACTTAATTTCACAGAGTTTTTCTTGGATATAGATCGGTATAGTCAGGCCCTTGCCAGCAAACCATCCCTCGAAGCCCGACTATCTAACTCTCCATCTATGCCTTCCACCTCCTCTTCCCCACTTCACACAGACAAAGAAAACTACGCCATCAGAGTAGACATGTGGTGGTCAGGAAACAACGGAGAGAATCCCCTTTCTGCAAATCACCCAAGGTATAACCAGGCATGCTATTTGTGTCATCACCTGCATCACATACAGGTCGATTGTATAGCTTATCAATGTTCCGAATGCCTCCTTTGGGCCCCAGGTCACCGCATGAATTGATGCCCCCTTCACCGCCTGACCCCGCGGGTGTCACCTACAACATCATCATCCTCCTCGCACTCCTTTCGATCCAATACGTCTTCCACCCGGGCCACCATTACTCATGGACTGCCTGTCTCATCCGCTCAGATTCATACCGCCACTCTGCCCCATCCACGGGGAACTCCATGTACACGCCCCTACCCCAGTACGTATCGCTGGAATACTCCTCGTACGGCATGACGACACACCCCACCTTCACCTCCCCCCTCTGATGATGGTCTCACTGCCGAGGCCTATGGCAATATCACTGGATCTCCTTATGGATCAGACCACAGGCTGAATTAAGATTCTTCGCAGGGCTCAGAAGGTAATCGGGGGGTAGTGTTATGTTTTCCCTTTTCCTGTTTCCGAATCTCTCCGATGTCTCCGAGTTCGGACTTGTACTTAACTCATTTCTTTCTATGATGACCATATACGGACTACTTCGGCATCATGTCTGCCACCACAGACCTCCATCATGATATCTCCTTTATGTCACCCTTTTTCACTGACTGTCAGCAAATAGCCTGGTTCTGCTCTATGTTTCCTTTTTCCTCCTTGGCCCGTGCTCCGATATTATACCTATATCAATCACAATCATAGCACTTGTAACTTTAGTTTAGTTCTCCTTGGTTAATACCAAGTTCACTTTGCTCCTCACCATTCTCTTCCAGCAAGTTATTGAGCACTAAGTCTCTGTTCTACTCTTGAGTGGACGCTTCCCTCGTGCTACCTATCGAAGTCCATTCGGACTTACCTTGTACTGCTTGGACTTGGTTAATCCGAGGCTACGCTTGGTCCTACCCGGCACAAGCATAACAATAACCATAGCTTTGAAAGCTATGCCATTTTATTAAATATGTATATACTTTTACTTTTCATTTCTTCTTTTATACTATACGAGCCTGCCCTTGAGTTCTCCCCTTATATATATAAACCCTTCAACAGGTTTTCTATACTTTAGCTTAGTTCTCCCTTGTATTCTCTTGAATACACCTTCTCTTTGTGCTAGCTTCCAGGTGCTCTCTCTTACTTGGTCTCCTAGACAACCAGACTTTATCCTATTGTTGAGTGGACGCCATCCAGTATTACCTCAAACCCTTGACCCTGAGGGTATCTCATAAACTTGGTTCTTGCCTTACAAGGGCTATGCTCCTACCTACCCGGTTGAAGCATAACACTAACTATATTACCATAAGGATGATAGTGGTTCACTGGCAATGACATTGTAAATAGTAACAAAGGCCTCAAAACTCAGTTTGGTTAGTATATATTTGTTTCTCTTTGAAACACTCATGTATCATGTTCATGACTCTGATTTTCACTGGTACTCCATTTTACTTTCTGTTGCCTCTATACTGCTTATTGTTACAACTTGTCTCTGCCTTGGTAGTTTTACTATACTTTTTCTAGATCAGCCATCATTTCCTGTCCTATCAGAGATCTCTTTGCTCCTGTATGCTCCTGGCATCCTCCAGGACTCTCCTAGGCTCTTCTAAGCCACTTTTAGGTTGTTCCTGGATATTTCTCATTAGTTGCTTCTTGTGAGCTTTTCAACCTCACCTCTATCTCTAGATCAGAATAACTACCTGATCAACCTCTCATGTTCCATGTTAATCCAGGCAATCTGAGGCCAATTTTCTCCGTGGCAAATCTTGCTGCATCACTGTGCACTACTTACCTGGCAACTCCAGCACTTCGCACCTCTTTCCTTGTCGACATTGACCAGCTCCACTCCGACATCATCACAGCTCTTCCTCACAATCCCATCACTTCCACTCTTATCTCTTCACTCTCTGATGATCCTCGCTAGGTCATTGCCTCCAATGGGTGCTTGCTCCGCAACAGTTGCATCTATGTCCCTGATGTGGATGATCTCCGACTTCGGGTCCTCTGGACTTTCCATGACCATCCGACCGTGGGTCACTTCGGTCAGAACCAGACTCTTGAACTCATTCATCAAGAGTACACATGGCCTAATATCTGAGCATTTGTCAAGGACTATGTTAGCTCTTGTACATCGTGCGCCCATGCTAAGGTTCCCCGACACCGCCCCTACAGTCTTCTTAAACAACTTCCGGTCCTGGAGAAACCGTGGAATTCAATTTCTATGGATTTCATCGAGCAGCTACCCGCCTCCGATGGTTTCACTTCTATTCTCATTGTCGTTGACTGCCTCTCTAAACAGGTTATCTTTATTCTGACTCACGACATGATCACTTCGGCTGAATTGGCGAAGTTGTTCTTGATGCATGTGTTCTCCAAACACAAAGTTCTGAGCCATGTCACCTCCGATAGAGGCTCCAAGTTTGTTTCTCATTTTTTCCAATCCTTGGGTAAAGCCCTAGATATGCGTCTCCATTTTACATCTGGATACCACCCTGAAGGGGATGGCCAGACGGAGCGCACTAATCAAACTTTGGAACAATATCTCCGTGTATACACTAATTATCAGCAGGACAATTGGGCAGAGCTCTTACCGCTCGCCGAGTTCGCCTATAACAATGCGCCGAGCGCTACTACAGGCGTCTTGCCCTTTTTCGCCAACAAGGGCTATCATCCGAATATTTCCGTTCTTCCTGATTTGCAACTAACGTCTTCTGCCGCAGAGAGCTACATCACAGACTTAGACGAGCTCCACGAGTATCTCCGCTCCAAGATGCTCGCCGCACAAAAGCATTACCAGGGACCAGCAGACGCTAGACGAAGCCCTGCCCCTGACTTCAAAATCGGTGACAAAGTTTATGTCAAAGCGAAGTTCTTACAAACGACATGACCCTCGAAAAAACTCGCTGAAAAGAATCTCAGACCATTTGCGATTATTGCACAACCGGGTTCTCATTCCTTTACTATACGTCTCCCTGATTCTCTTCGCTCTGTTCATCCTGTCTTTCACGTTTCTCAGTTAGAACCTTCCGTTCTGAATACTATTCCGGACCGAGTTCAGCCGCCTCCGC
>JBBPKM010000563.1:0-13587 GCA_038089255.1 Austroboletus rostrupii
ACTGCACGACGACATGAAAGCCAACAGGCATCCGCCTCCGGGTTAGAGGGGTGATGCCAATCGCACTAAATAAAGAGAGCTACCGGGTGCCTTGGACTGCGGTTAGCTATGTAACAACACGGGACCAATCTATCGAACAGGTACTCTGGCAGACAATTATATATGGCTCTATGAACGTGGGACAGTGCTCGGCTTTCGTTTCGAGACGTCATCAGTTTCTCCGGGGCGGCGTTGCTGGAATGCCAAGCCGCGTGCCTTGTGCCCGACATGTCGTCAAGATAGCGATGTCGATCACCGGCAAACGTAGCGTGGGCGTTGAGACGTTGAAGTTCAGGGGCGTCTGTGCCTCAACGGTCGGACGAGAGGTCAGTGTATATGGCGAGCTCAGGCCCGCAGGCGTCAGATTCTGGGGTCAAGAGCAAGCCGTATGTTTTTTCTCTCCGTTGGATCATCGACGCCGTTCGTGTCTGCACCGTACGACCTTGCCAACGCTGGGCTGGTGGTGCTCCCAGATCATCACCTGGTTTTCTTCGCGAAATGGTTTTACAGGCTCCAAAGCTTTCCAAGCACTGACTCTACCGTCATCTCAACATCCGTAGGCCAATTCACGTTCACAATGAAAAGAAAAAAAAAAGAAGTGCCAAGTACGCCAAGGTCAGGTTGGAGACGACATAGTAGATCACTCCACCGCTTACATCCAAAAACATACGCCGTCAGAGGCACCTAATCGAGGGCACAGTGCTCGGAAGCGATACCACTGCCGATCGATCCCGCGTGCGCCTTGTTTCGCCAGACGCTGGAGGCGTCGCGTACCCAGAGCCGCGTGAGCAACGGAAAGGGACACCATGGAACAGGCGTGCGTACCTAAGCAGTGTAGGCTTGACGCACATGAACACAGCAACGGCGCTCGAGAAGATATGCGCCTTCAGAAGAACGTGATGCTTGGCGTGCGATGCGCTTGTGCTCACTATACAACCAAGATCGAGGCTGGGCGTGAAGTCGGACAGGAAAATGAGTTAGTACCTCCAGTTCTTTTCCTGCCCACCTTGGCCTTCTGTAACGAGCCCATACAGGCTGACCAGAAAAACAAGGAACTCCATGTGAGTAGGCCTGATCGTACACAACGAGGAAGCACGATCGCACCCGCACAAACAAAAGCTCAAGTCACGTCCCAGGAGAAGCGTCGAGAGCGAACCAATAAATTCGCATGGAATCGATTAGGACCCAAGCAAGTAGAAATGAAACTTTGGGGTCGCGAGCACAAACCCTTGGACTGCTTGGCATCACCATTTCCCAAGTGGCCTCTAGATGTGATAGCATGGGTGGCAAGATGTATCCAACGGTGTGGCTCCCTCGTTCCATCCCTAAGCACTATCGTTGTTGATCGTGTTCCTGATATGATGGGGTTGCGAGTCCCCCGAGGCCGGTGGCGTGAGTATGAAAAGTGGCCAGTGCATGTACTTGGATTGACGAGCAACTTAATGAGCAGCGGACCGAAGGTGGCGTCGAAATGCTCCGAGCATAGGCTAGCATGGGGAAGTGAGAGACGATCAACAAACGCACAGGTGAACTTATCATTGAACAGACGGCGCGAATCCACCGTTCACTGACGTAGTATGAGTTCCTCCTTTATATCATGGTCCACCCTTGGTCACTCCATGTCAGAAACTGGGACGTTCAAATACAAAGCTGATACATGTTCAGGCTCAACCTGTCGCCGGGATCTCGTAATGTCGCAGAGCAGCCAAATGCCGTGTGGTGTCCTGCGTTAATGGTGGTGTCACAAGGCTATCGAGATGTGGTGCACTTGCTTGGATGTCGCGGTGGTGAAAAGGTGGTTATCCTGTGTGACTGTCACGGAGCCCTGGCTGCTGCTGACGGAGCGGAAAGCGGGAGCCATGTGGTGCAGGCAGAGTCGATTCCATGTGCAGCTCCATCGTTATCTTCTTCTTTCCACGCCCGGAACAGCACTATCCAAGTACCACGGAACAAGACCATCCTCATCGATCATGGGTGCCACTGGAACAGCGAGAGTCAACACTTCAAAACGCCTCGAACACCTCCGCAAGCTGATGCGGCAGCCAGACGTGAATGTAGCCGCTTTCGTGGTTCCCAGTGAAGACGAGCGTGAGTGTATTTTCGACCTTTCTCTGGTATCCGTTCGTGACGAGCAGCCATGTCCTAGACTTCAGCGAATACCCCTCCGAGGCTGATAAACGCCGAGCCTTTATTTCCGGATTCAGTGGATCTGCTGGTGACTGGATGGATTTCTTTGATATTATGGATGCGGGGAGCTCAAACGCATGTAGGATGTGCTGTGGTTACTCTCAAGGACGCCTTCCTCTTTACCGATGGCCGCTACTTTCTCCAAGCTGAGCAACAGTTGGACCAGTGAGAAATAGTTTGCTGTGGTTATCAGACTGTTGTATCCTGATCCAATCGTCATAGAAACTGGACGCTGATGAAGCAAGGCTTGCAAGGTGACATGATGTGTTCACGTGGTAGTCCGGGGAGCTAATATTGAGCGAGACGTTCCCACATGGCAGGAATTTCTTCCAAAGGTATGCGTTTTGTTTAATCAAAGCGATCCAGAATGTGAATGCCGGGCTAGCATATTGAGCATGGTGCAAGAGTTGGAGTCGATCCCACTTTGATTTTGGCTAGTATGTTGCTTATATTGTCGTCACTGGTCGTGAGTGTGAACTCTCAAACGACAGGCGATGCCCAGACGCTAGTCAAGAGTCTCGGAAAGTCTGAATTGGTATCTCTTGAGAAGAACCCTGTTGACATCGTGTGGGGTTCCGAACGTCCACAGCGGCCCAAAAATACAGTCTTTCCTTTATACGTCAAATATTCAGGTCTGAATTTTCTTCGTTGTTTTTATGGTGCCCTAAACATTTTTAAAGGAGAAACTTCACGTAGTAAACTCGAACGTGTACGACAGGAGTTGGCTAAGAAGAACGCTGTCGCGCTGGCCGTCACTTTGCTTGACGAAGTTGCGTGGTTATTTAACCTCCGTGGAACGGACATCGATTTCAATCCTGGTATGCGTCTACTGTCTCCCTGTTAGAGAGAGGACAGTCTAAATCGTGACAGTTTTTTTTGCATACGCCGTCGTGAAAGCGGATTCAGCCGTGCTGTTTATTGACGAGACCCAGATAGATGATGCTGTAAGGTCTCACCTTGATCAGGATGTGGAAGTCCGACCCTACGAAGAATTCCTTTCCTATCTGAAGAGTCTTGCCCAAGCTGGTTTGGTGAAGAAAGATCAGGTAAAGCTTTACGCTGGAAGTCCAGGAATCGTCTAATTGATTGTTTCTAGCCCGTGATACTCGGCGATAAGACGAACTTCGCAGTAGTGCATGCGCTTGGTGAGGTGAGTTGTCATAATGTTCTGAATCCAATCCCACCCACGCTTCAGAAGGAGAATGTGGTTATAGTGCCGTCACCGGTGGCAGCAATGAAGGCGATCAAAAACAACGTCGAGATTGAAGGTTTCCGGCAGTGTCACATACGCGATGGGGTTGCATTGGCTCGATATTTCGCCTGGCTTGAGGAACAGCTTAGCAAAGGCGTCGTATTGAACGAAAGCCAGGGTTCAGATAAACTGCAGGAGTTTAGATCGTGCGTGGGGAACTTTTTTTTACGTTGGTCGGCCCATTTCTGATCCTGAATAGTGAGCTTGATTTATTCCGTGGCCTGTCTTTCACTACCATTTCTTCAACTGGCCCGAACGCAGGTTCGTGTTTGTATTCTTTGAGGAGAATGATTCTGATGAAAATGAACCCTAGCAATAATCCACTATTCACCGGATCCCAACGATTGTGCGGCAATTGACAAGGACCAGGTATGCATGTCATATATTGCCCCCTCATTAACGATTTAATTGTCCACTAGATTTACCTGTGCGATTCTGGAGGTAAGTGTCCTAGGAGCAAGTCTGGAGCGCGGTCTGATCGCTTGCGATCGATGTACAGGACAGTACCGCGATGGAACAACCGATGTCACGCGCACATGGGTGAGTTCTGCAATTGTCAAAAAGGGCAAGGACAGAACACATCGGCATAATAACAGCATTTTGGAACACCGTCCGACGAGGAGAAACGGGCGTTTACTCGGGTTCTTCAGGGCCATATCGCCATCGATACCGCTGTTTTCCCTTCCGGGACCACTGGTGTGTATATCGATCGTACTTTATAAGCAAATGTCTGACATTTTGTTACAGGATATGCTATGTGTGTGAACTTGTGCTGTTTTTCTTGTGGATGGTACGCTAACCATGCCGTAGAGATTCTTGGGCAAGAAGGGCTCTATGGCTGGATGGTTTGGGTGAGCCATTAATGATGCTATTCCTTGGTGTATATTAACCGTTGAATTTACAGACTATAGGTGCGCTCATCTGCGCATATCGCACCATACGTGATCTCATTGCACGGTTTTAATACAGACATGGTACTGGGCATGGTGTCGGTCACTTCCTAAATGTTCATGAAGGTATGTATAGAAATCGTACACGACAACGTTTCTCAGGTAATATTTGAACAGGACCTCAGGGTATTGGCACCCGTATCGGTAATGAATGCGTGGCATTATAAACCAGTCCGAGGACTAATTCTAATCCTAGCGTACAACAGCACAGCGTTGAAGGCAGGAATGACTGTTTCAAATGGTGAGGGGCTCTCGGGCGTCGCGTTTAGCCCACTTAAGCTTTAATAGAACCAGGATACTATGCCGATGGGAAATGGGGAATACGTATTGAGAACGTGGTCATCGTCCGCGAGGTCCAGACACCCAACAACTTTGGCAAGAACGGATACCTTGGCTTCGAACGCGTTACCATGGTACTCTTCTTTGCGTATGATTCGCGTTGACGATGCTGAAGTTGGTCTCAGTGTCCTATCCAGACGAGCTTGGTCGATCTGTCGCTCTTGTCTGTCGACGAGAAAAAGTGGCTGAACGAGTATCATGCGGAAATCTTGTCTAAAGTGGCCCCGCTGCTCGAGGGCAAAGATGAACGTGCGTTGGTGTGGCTCAAGAGGCAGTGTCAGGTCGTTTGATACTCTGATATGGGCGACCTTGGAGGCAACAATTAGCCTTTAGTTGATTTTTGTGCTTTCCTATCGCAGAAATTAAAGACACCTGTTAACCTGACCAGCATTTTACTGCATGGTATTACACTGACTTTGTGTTGGTGAACATTTGATTTTTGGCTGGGCTAAGACCTCATTAGAGTTGTATTTGCAACTATTTGGGCGACACGGTCCGCTTTCGTATCACGAACTAGCTCACAATTAGAAGCGCAGACTGACTCCTACTCAGTATTCGGATAATAACGATGTCCTTTTGTCCCAAGCTGAGGTGAGCTCATCCTGTAATTCTCGGTTACCTTCAATCAATGCAATTACCTCATCCAAATTAACATGCTGTGCTGGATTCAAGTCTTGAAGCTTCTGCGTTTCCATCCAAGTTGAATGCAATGGGACCGCCAGAAACTTTGTAGAAAATGTGCAAAGATGTCGTCGCAAGTTTGCGGGAAGCTGCAGCGGGCATGATAACACTCATAAAACGATATAATCAGTCCAGCTTTCCCGTGATGAAAGCACAAATGTTCGAGTCGCCTAGGCAAGGAGATAGCTTTGACATCCGTTTGGCATACTCGACGAGCGAAGGAGGCAGCTCCTGCCATATGAATTGCAACACCTCCCGATGTAACCCCTGAATTGTGTTGGGAATAGATAGAGCCTCTTCGAGGGCTGCCTTCACCGAGAGACGTTCCTTCTCCAGAAGGGGACAACTAACTACGCGCAAGCGTGTACAAGACGCGTCCGGCCCATTCAGGTGACTTGGTGAAGTCGCATTTTGGATATTTCAACCTCACGTCCCTAAGCAAGATGTGACGAAACCAGTCCACAATAGTCAGCTTGCTCCATTCAAACTTTGCAAGGACTGTGCGGTTGAAACGCTCGCTGGCGCTTATAGGGATAAGAGACGTAGGAAGAGGACCATCGCGTGGAATATGAACTTCAAGACCAATGTTATCAAGGAGGTCTTGATTTCAGATAGTGGACGTGGGATTCCACCTGCTGCTGTAAAGCTGGCCACCTCCGAAAAGTCGGTAGCGGACAAGCTTGGGCCACTTCGCTTCAAATCTAATCACCAACGGAGGCAAGGACACAAATTTTCCATGCTGAGGGGGTGCCCATGTAAGGCTTGTAGTACATTCTTCACGATCACAGGCCGTATTTTGTATGGATCTGGCAGCCTCTCGATGTTCCATGTCACTTCCCGAGCGATAAGACTTGAAAGCATGAGAATAGAGTTAAGAAACTCAGCAACTTGGACATCGAATGTTTTGACAACTGCAGCTTCCCTGACACCGACGGAAGACAGAAGCCGTACAGGATGAAACCAACTGTAGAACGATTTGCGCAGAACTTCAGAGACCTTCAATGATGGTGTGGAGCCATGAAAGGTGAAGAATCTGAGAACATGAAAGAAGCGCCGGCTCAAATCATCGCGAGATTGCGATTGCTCGGACCCCCTGCTTTTGAGAGCCGCTTCCACAGGCGTTCGATATCCGACATCTCCTCTTCATAGACAACACGGCATAAGAAATCTCCGACATATAGTAGTTTCTCGTTCCAGGTTGCTATGTTATTCTAACGGGAACTTACATGAAACGTATTCATCACTAGGTCATTGCATGAGTGGTCATCGATCGCCATCACGAGAAAAGGTGTTGGCTTACACAAAATCAATCGATTCACGTTCCACAGTAGGGATGAAACGGGGACACATGTGGCCTCCGATACCCGTTATTTGTCCTCTGACATGGCCCTATTCACAATAATCAGTCCATCATGCATGCCACTTCATACAGTGGAGACGTACAATAAAGATGCGCGTATGCTTATTCCTAATTCAACTTATGTATACTTCATCATTGATAGTGACGGAAATAATTTCGCACCGCTCAAGATCTGCACGCAAGCCTTGAAAAATATGACAGTTTGTCATCGGCCGTTACCTTGACCTCTGCAGTGAAAATGGTCAGATCTACCTGAGACTTGGCATTTTCCATTTCTGCCCTAATCGCGATGCCTAGATGGGTATAAAGTTGAGTATGAAAGTTGCACGACATCTGCCTACTCACAGCGAGATTCAACCTCCTCAACCTCCATCACTTTTTTGTAACTAAGTCGATTCATCTCCTTAGGTATATTGATCGTTTGAGGGCTCAGCTGCCGGAATTTTTGGTTATACCCGACACGATCTTCATCGATAAAGACGCTGATAGCCGCCAGATTGAGCATGAAAGTGATCGACGATATCAGGAATCGCATCAGGTCCGAGAGAGATAATATCAGACGCGGTTCCCGTAACAGCAGCTTAAATGTCGTCCAACGATCCTCCTGTGGGAAGTCGCAACGGAGAGTACATAGCTAGGGTCTCAATAAGGACATGATTTCAGTATCCGATGGCCTTCGCGCACCTGATTGTCGTTCTCCTTCCAGTGAAAACGTAGCTCGCGACCTGCCTTACCTTCGGAAGAGACAGACGGGTTGTCTGTCATAGAAAATACACTGAAGAAATCTATCAGACATAATCAAGCATTATTCTAAACGCAGAAGTGCTGTACAGCGTGTACCCAATAACTCCAAGCGCGCCAACTTTCTCAGGATTGGGATTGCCTTCAGCCAAAGAAGTAGCATTAATGACTTGACTACGAAGGGGATATCGATACACCGATCATTGGTAGTCACCTCCAGTCACCATCGTTGAACGGTTTACCGTCGTTTCGGATTGTCCACTGTACGATCTTCGGGGATAGAACCGTTAACACAGAAAGAAGAACAAGGAGCATTCATACCTTTGTAGTTTTAGTATCAGACGCTATCCTAGGAGGAGGGTCTCCTTCGTGCAGTAGACGTTGCTCTGGAAGTGCGGTCTTGAAGCGAATTTCGGCGTTCAAGCTTTGGGTTTCCGTGTTGAAGGGCCCAGCATCGTCGGCATTTTGCAGGAGCTCCCGGAATACTGTGGAGGTGAGTGCGAGAATAGCTTTGGAACGCACGGGAAGACATACAAGTGAACTCTTCCGAATAGCGGGCAAGGTGTTGGAACTAGACAGGCTAAGACCTCAGGCCTCAGGCCTCGGCGTCCACGAGAACGACTGAGGGAAAGAACTACTACGAGGCGAGCCGTGCCAGTATATATCGTAGTCAAGTTGGAATACGATGCGGAATGCTATGCATGTGACGTTGAGTGCGCCAACACAAGGACTTTCAATCAATCAAGGCACGCTGATTGACTTGGGCTTGCTCTTCTACTATTCTCGGTCTTTCTTCTCGACCCATGCTCGAAAACTGAAAGGCTCGGAGAACGACGGTGGTGGACAGGCGTTGACCTAGAACTGACGCTAGAACCAGCTACCTTGTGGTTGCCTCATGGCCATCGTTGTAAGCAATTAGCGCTTGTAGTTGTACAAAGTTCTTGAAGAGCCGCCAAACCCACCCACATCCACTACTGCCGAAACTCCCCCCCGATGATTGAGTCTTTGCAGGATCAATACGCAAAAAATCTTCAACAACTTTACGGGTACCCCTTGCGATTTCCGGGACCAGAGCATGGCCTTCCTTCATCTTATGCTGATTATGGGCTCCAGGTTGGAGATGTCGGATACGTCAACGAAGCTGGTATATTTCACGTCTTTTTCAATATATGTTTTTCGTCGGACCATGAACTCCATCAACACAAAGACATTCCTCCTGACTTGGAAGTTGGCTTGGTCAACTCAAAGGTGGCCATTATAGACACAATATGTGCTGGTCGTGCAATATGCCATGGCGTTCGAGGTCCCCAGGGCGATATACTCACCCATGCTAACAAGTAAGTTTTTATTTATCAACTTGTCCTCTGCAATCCTGTTACTAACTTGGTGCTGTAGTACACCCTGCGAATTCAAGCTGTTGTCCACGTCGGGCGCCCTTTTAATTCTTCCATCAGGCGCCACAGCCCAGAGTATAGATCAGAATTTGCAGGACGAATTCAGCGAGCTTGCCAAGAATCATGCGTTAAAATGGTCTCAATCATTCAAACGCAAATCGTTCTACCTGATTACAGGGTTCTATAAAACTAGGTCTTGGTACCTTGCCTCATTTCATAATGTCAGGTTGACCTCGGAAGCTATTTTGACTCGTAATGCCTCTGGCGCATACAATTGTGATTCCCAGTGCGATTTTCGCAACGGCCTGGGAGATAACTCCAAGGAGAACCAAACTGTGTTTACATCAGGTTTCAAGATCGAAGTGAGGAGTTGGGATGGCCACTCGCAAGCTCGCATTGAGAAGCTACCACCGCACCCGAAGAGCCTTTTGTCTGAGTTAATATTTCGAGTACATTTCTTGGTTAATTATTTGGTCACGATATGGTGTCGGATGGTTTCGAAGTTGAAGGTGTGGGATCATGGTACACCCAAGGGCACGGACGAAAGCGTACAAATTAATCGTGTTCCTGCATCATCGCAGGTCAGTATCGTTACTTTTCTGATTACACATACGAATGATTAACAATTCCGCAGCCATTTCATCCTTCTGATACTATCAATCATTACATACTGGGCAAGGTTTGTATTATGGATCGCTTTATAGCATTTTTTTCGCTGAATGTGTACCAATAAGGATCCCAATCTTGAGGTGGCCATCACTCATGACAACAGGTGGCTTAGCATGATCGAAAACGTGGGTCTTCTGTGTCACCGTTCTGTGTCTACTAACCATTTTTCTAGAAAGAAATAACCCTCAAGGAAATGGCGCAAGAGAGTGACTTTCGGGCATATTTAGAGAAAATCTCTTATACAGAAGAATCGTGTTCTGATAGCAAGTATCCCATTACGACACTCTTCTTTTTGACTCACATAAATGACATTGTTTAGATGAGCCTGGTGTTCGGAAAAAGGTGTAGGTCCCAAATTTTATTGTGTCTTTGAGAATCGACTGGATTTTGTTCAACAGCGATTCATCGCGCAAGTCAGCGTGCCCTCGCATGTCATTTTTCATTCCTGCTACTTCTAATGACGCTCGGCTGTTTATTATCACCAGTTAGTACGAATAATCCCCTTGTACAGAAACGTGTAACATCCCGATGACAGGTATGCGAGCGGAGAGTATTGTCACCCCTCTAACCCGGAGGCGGATGCCTGTTGGCTTTCATGTCGTCGTGCAGTACAACAACACAAAGAAAAGTACCAGTTGTACTAGGCCATTTTCACTGCACGAAGATATGGTCGAGTGGAACGACGAGATTGTCCTGTAAATAATTCATTATTTTGATGCTTCCTTCCATTGACGGTGATCAGGCCAGCGGACTCAACTATTGAAGTCCAGTTTATTGTCACTGCTTCTTTCGAATTTGAGCCAACGCTTGGAAAGGGTGAATTATTATACACGTCGACAGCGAGTTCAGATGAATTGATTGACGGCAGGAGCACACACGGTAGGCACCAATATTTGTTCACGTGGTCACTTACCTGAATGCCTTGTAGTCTTGTCACTTCGCTGTATGGAGGGGATTGATACCAATACCCTCCATTCCCCCTCTCTCCTTGTTACTGTCGAAGAACGGCGCACTGACTCTTTATTTAATCCGGATCCCAGTGAAAGCAACGTAAGAACACCGATTAAATCAGCCCTTTCTAATATTTTAAAAAAATCTTGCATACCACTAGTCGGGATCTCAGTGCCCTTCACCCGAAGAACTTGAGGGTGCAGAAGAAACGGATAAAGGACATTACAGACTTCTCCAATACCACAGAGGTGAAGGGGTAGAGAAGCTACTAGAAAGCGTGGAGTCTTTCCGGCTTGCGTTGAAGTGTTGTCCTCGGAATCACATTTGCCGCGCCGCGGCACTATTCAACTGTGCCGCAGCAATTTTCCTTAACTGCCAGGTGCACGGAACAGTATCTGAACTCAACACGGCGGTTCAATATTTTAGCGAAGCGCTCGAACTTCGTCCCGGGCGCCACCAAGATCGACCTAGGACCCTACTTCACCTTACTCGGGCTCTCCTATATCGCCAAGAGAGGGACGCATCCGATACAGCTGAGATAGAGGGTTACGTCAAGGAGATCAAGAATCTTTGCTCCGAGAGTAGCTATGATTATCGAGCTGCAGACCTCGTTATTCAAACACTTAAACGAAATCAGATTCTGACTTCTGGAACATTGGCCGAACTTGAGGAGTTGATATCGGAGATGGACAGAACTGCAGAAATGCCCCCCGAATGGCACTTTGACAGGCCTATCCGATATGCCAACCTTAGCGCAGTGCTGTTCGAACGATTCAAGATCCGTCACGACCTTGGTAGTCTCACGCGCTCGATTTCTATGATGGAGAAAGCTCTACTACTCGTTTCAAACACCTATTTCGACAAACCACGGATGCTGGCCTCTCTTGCAGACGGATTGTATTCGCGTTTCATAGAACATGGCGAAATTTCCGACATCGACAGATCGATTTCTCTGACCGAGGAAGCCTCTAAAATCGTCTCCGACATCCATGTGGAAAAGCCTCGCATTCTCGCTTCCCTTGGTGTCTCGCTCTGTGCACGTTTTGTATCTGGTGGGGGTGACTCTGACCTCGACGATTCGATCGCCAAACTCAAGGAGGCTTTGAAACTTATGTCAGACAACCATCCCGAAAAGTCTCGGACACAGAACTCTCTTGGGGAGGCGTTGCTCGTTCGTTTCGTATGGCAGGGCGATGTCACCGACCTCAATGGATCAATTTCTATAATCGAGGATACTCTATCCATCCCGTAACTATTGATTCCGATAAATCTATCTCGCTTCGCTCATTTATGCCCTTCGTATCCGATTTGAAACGCCGTTTAGGCGCTTGTGTAATATTGGATGGTCACGAATCTTTGGCTATTAGTGCACTCAGTAAAGTCGTTGCTGTTGTCTCCCATATTTCATTAACTAGCGGTATTCCTTGAACTGACTTCTATCCCTTGTCCGATGATTGTCGAGCAATGCCGTTCCAGCGTTTCTGGGTCAATATGCAGCCCAGTCGGTTCTCTCCGTGTTTCTCGACTGCGTCGGATGAGAATATCGAAAATGATAAGGAAACACATGGGGGACGATACAAATGGCATGTACGATATAGAATTAAAGTTATTCCGTCTTATTTTTTTTTCTTCCTTTCCCCTGTTTGCACGTGTTTGACAACAAAAGGTGAAAAAAAGGACGCCAGATCAATGACAAGTCGATCGCAAAAATATAGAGGGAGACACGAGTTCGTTTATGGTGCAACATACCTAAACATATGTTCTCGTTATGCTCTCTCTTGACGGCAACTGCAGACGACAACGAGAAGTTACCAAAGTACTCACATGCACTTCAAGAGAAATGCGTACCTCTCGCCGAGGACGACGGGATGCCAGCCGCACCTAAAAGGAAACTGTTTACCTCGGCTTGGAGCCGTGCAGGCGTACGGTATCCCGAGTGGGCGGGAGGCGTGGTTCCGCAATCTATAAAAGCACAAACGTCGGAAGAGAAAACAGGAGTAAATATGTGGATAATCCACCACTCGGTAGGCTTGGGGGACCACGCTTTAGTGCTTGCTTGTGCTGAGTCAAGGAATTAAAAGCATCAATCAAGGCTCGCGAGGGTTGGTACTCTGTTCCGAAATCATCGAGTAAATGTTTTTTTTAAAAACAACAACAGCAACAACGTAGAAATGAAAGTGGAGAACAGGGATAAGCAGGCAGGGAGATTGGATAATAAAAAAGGATGACTTACCGGTGCTGATTCTACACACGTTGGTACTACTGCGGACGAAAGACCCTGTTCGTGTTGTGGTAGGGAATTGAAAGCATCGATCAAAGCTCGGGAAGGTTGGTATCCTGTATACAGTCATCGACTGCGTAATTGTAGAGATAGAAAACTCGAACCAGAACACCTGGAAATAGTACCTTCGCCTTCCGTTTTCACTTTCTCCTTGACGGAAATGGGCAGAGCGGTTTTATGTCTTCTTCCTTTATAAGTTTCGTGTCCTCTTCGGGAGATCGAAGAGCATTAAGAGCATCATCCTCTACGTAGAATGTCAGCGCTTGGAACAATAATAGCGAAAAAAAAAAATAGAACCTCACATAATTCATAGTATGGGTCAAGCTTCTTGATGAATTTCAGAGACGCCAATGGTGGCGACGAACGAGGGGCTTCCTCGGATTGGTCCTGATTAAGAAACTGAGAATGGGAAGGGTGCTGTGAAGGTGGTTCATAGGTCTGAAGAGGCCGCTGGACTGGTGACGCCGAACAATATGGATGAGACGACCAATAAATCGCCCGCCGACAGTGTTTCTGGTTTCTATTCCTGGTTTGCGTTCTGTTCATCGTGAACGGGAACGGGAGGAGGGGAAGGACGGGGTGGGGAGAACGAAGTTGTGAGATTGGTTGGAGGGCGGGTCCACGCGGTGGTGATCTAGCGGGTATACTGTTGAGCGGAAGGGGGCTTGGGTAGTTGTCGGGCCAGTTATCTGAAACCGGATCGAGCCAGCATTCGGACGTACAATAGACGCTTCTGCATAGAG
>JBBPKM010000564.1:0-13552 GCA_038089255.1 Austroboletus rostrupii
AGAGATATGCGTCGAGTGCGCAATGAGGGACCAGGACATGGCCGACGTCATCGTCATCGGTCCTGGCATATGGGACAGGGAGAGCGACGTGCTCTATGAGGAGCTGTTGAGGAGGGAGGAGGAGGAAGAGGCTACCGGTATCCTGCCTTCCGAATGCTCTTCCAGACCTCGGGCCAAGGGCGGGCGCTTGACCGAGCAGAATCTCAAACTCTGGACTACCATGGTGCGCTTCTTTGTTCTGCCGGTTTAATCATGCCGGCTCACATCGCCCTAGACACCCAAAGAGCCGACGTCGAGGCAACAGACCGTCGACGCCTATGTCAAGGCTCAAAGGTCGCTGCTCGAGGCTGAAGCTCTGGCCCATGCTCGTGCTATGCAAGAGTCCTTGCAGCTCGAAAACAGCGTCCGGGACACCTACACTCAACTTCGTCGTTCAGCATATGATCTCAGTGTGGTCGACGACAATGCGTTCAAGCTTAAGCCTCCCCGTGCCACGTCCACACCGACAGGCGTCGGAGCGCACCACATTCGCAACTCGTCTCGCGACATTACGCTCCTCGACAATGGACTCATTGTTGAGCACGTTGATGTATGGCGCGAAGAAAAGGAGGAAAAGGAGCGCCGACGGAGACAGGAAAGGCGTGAGCGTAGCAGGCCGCGCAAATCTTCTCGAGGTTCCATGGTCGATGTCACGTCGCTCTACTCTTCCTATAGCGCAGTACCACACACCGACAGCGGCGTTGCTCAGACGCAGAGCTCGAGGTATTCTGCTATCAGCATGCGCCCTGCGAGCTCGTTGACAATCCCCATCGATGCTCAACCGAGCTTGGGACAGGTCTACTCCCAAGCATCGTTTTCTGATGCACACAGTCCTGGTTCTGTATCACCGAGGCGGTCGCGATTCTTTGGGTTCAAGAATCTAAGCTCTGCGTGGCGAAGTCAGGATAGCCTGGCTCCTTCTGGAATGTCGGGAAGTATGGTTGATATGCAGTACGTGTTTAGTCGTTTTTCATCCATGAAGATCATTTATCTTTTTTCAGTGTGGCACTGCAACGCGAAATGAATCCTAATCTCCGCTCTCCGGGCGGTCAGAAAAGCACGTTGTCCACGCAAAGGCATAGTCAGTTGTGGCCGCCGACTAACGAAGAAATACCCACCGTAGCGACCGAAGAGAAACCCAAGAAGAAACGTAAGGGTCTCGCCAAGATCTGGAAACTGGTCAAGGGAAGTTCGTCCACAAAGGACGAAACGCCGACGCCCCCTCGCGATTCATTGCGGTCGTTGGATCGCAACGACGACGATTCACCCTTGGCGCCACCTCCGCCATTGTCTTATCTTGTGGAACGTGGGCCCGGGGAGCACCTCGGCAGCCGACATGCGTCGACGCCTTCGCTACTCTCATCGACGTCCCCACGGAATGGTCCATTCTCGTCCGCTGGTATGTCACCTTCCACGGCTCCAACCAGTCTTCTTCCGTCACCAACCTCTTCACGCCCCTCAGGCGGCAATGGTGATGGCAACGACAGGAAGAACAGCGGACAAACGGATGAAAAGGAACTTGACGTGTCTCCTGACGAAAACGGGAGACCGAGGGTGTCTATACACCCTGTGACATCAGAACCAGATATGCGTCAAAAGATTCAGCAATCCCTGTTTACCTCCACCAATAGCATGACGTTACCCAAGTCAACAAACGCGCGTCCTCAGGTTTCCCTTTCCAGAGAAAAGTCGTTGCCACCACTTCCCGGAGAAGTGAAACTGCGAACGCAGCATGGAGTTGGTGGTGATCTGAGGCCGCAGACGCTGTATACGACGCATGATCTTCGCCACCTCGGACAAGACATGCACGATCTTGCACCGCCCCAGGCACCGTTCCAGAACGAGCCACGGCGACAGTCATTTAGCGGAACCGGGTCACGCCCTAACCTAGGTATCCAGACCATGCCACTTGCTAGTGGTACGAGGGTATCCAATGGGATGTATAGTGAATTCGGCGTGTCTCGATTCTCTCTAGGTCGCCTTGGAGATATTGAAGAGAACCCTGGAATACCTACAACACCTACGAAACGCAAAAGCAAATTTGGCTTTGCCACGCTGTTGGGTAAGAAGACGACGACCCCTGCGGAAACGAACGGATATAGCTCTCACGAATTTCCTCGTCTAACATCGCCCGTCTTTGACCCAAATGAAGACAATATGACTTCTACGTATACCAACACAGTGACTCGCCTTGGACCTCGGTTGTCTGTCGCCTCTCGGAAGGCAATCGAAGAACGTGTCGAACAGGATAGGGAGTTTGTGGCCTATCGGTATCCTTCGCAGACACAACCACCAATTGACCTGATCGGATGACCCAACCTGAAATCTCTTGTTGGTATCATAGCCGTTGATCACTGTTCGCTGCCGAAGGGTTGTATGTATGTTCTTGACCACCCGCTTTCATTTTAAATCTTCACGACAACCATCGACCATTTACTCGATCTCTCCATCGTTCACATCTTATTCGGTACAGCCAGTACTCTTTTCTGGGACTATGCTTTGCCTTTCAATTCACTCTGACTCGCATCCAATTCCTGTTCCGGACCTTGACTGCATGGCTTCGTTTTCCTGTATAATTTCCGCTCCAGCCTATAAGCACTCGTTTCAGACCGGTAGTGTGTTAGCTTTTCTTCTTGGTTTGGTTGTCACCGAAGTGCGGTTGCACTCATACATACAGAATATGAATTCATTCTCTTTCGTATGATCTATCAGATTGTCCTGAAGGTGATCCTAGTCATGTGACTATAAATGGGGATGATTGTCGTGCATTGCCCCGGTTTTCTTTCTCGCTGGGAACTTTTAACATCGATGGTACGCAAACCAGGGCTGGTTATAAACCCTACTGACTTTTGTAGGCGCCACGAGGTTTATCCGCTGAGGAAAAGCGTACCAAGCTTCTCGAGATATTTCACGAATCGGCAAGTCATCGTGAGGTTCGATTCCATTGCCATCTGATCCGTCGAAATAGAAGGATTTCTTTCAAGAGAGTTTTCGTGGTTTTTTTCTTCTTCTTATTTCCAATTATTTTCCGTGCATACAGCTCAAAGAACTAGAGAAACATGGACCCAAACTCAAAGGCATTGGTTCGTCCCACGGGTTATGGTTGGAGGCTCGTTTAAAGCGTCTGCGCCAGTCTCGCAGTCTATCAAGGAAGTATTACAATCTCTTGTCGACGATGGACTCGTGCAGAGTGACAAAATCGGGTCTTCCAACTGTGAGTCCCTGTGAAGGCGGATATATGCGCGGTGTCTCAGCCACTACAGTCTTTTGGAGCTTCCCCTCGCAACGAGGAAGCATAGTATGAATGCGCCACCGCTGAGTACATTGCCTTGCTGACTGTCTCGTAGCTACGAAATAGGCTAGACAAGGCGAACGAGGCAAAGAAGGGCCACGAAAGCCAGCTTGCGGAACTAGGCGCTGCGGTTGGCCGCGAAAGGGCGTTGCGGACCGAGAGCGTACGTCGATTTATTTGTCGTGCCTCCTGTCGGTAAGGTGTCTCGGGTGGCAGGTGGAGCGAGCCCTCGCCCTCGAAAAGGTGGCCGAGGCGAGAAAGCAGATTACCGCGCTGGAAAAGGAGCTCGACGACTATGGAGCTTGCGACCCGGTCAAGGTGGAGGAGAAGAAAAGGGCGATCATGCTCGCACACGAGGCGGCGGTTCGGTGGACCGGTCAGCGCTGTGCACTTGGCCAAGGCCGAAGGCTGATGGTGTTGGCAGACAACTATTCGATTCTGCTTGCGTATTTTACGCGGCAGAACGGGGTGGACGCGCAGGAGATCCGGCGGTTTCTGGACGTCGGGGAGGAGTACGAGGACATATATTGAATTGATGTCATGGCGCGGAAGCAATTAACTCGATATGGTGTAGATGGCGTCTGTCATATGTCCGTGCCACTGTCCCGAAAAGACAGCGTCGGGGGAAGTCGCCCTCTCCCTGTGCACATGCTTCCCGGCGATCTCCTCGCCGGTCGATGCCATTTGCATTCCAGCCCCCGAATGGCTGCAGGCTCGTCGTCTCAGGCTCTCCTTTCCAACTCTCACAACGCCCCGCCCACATGAGCACCCCCCCAGCGTCCCCGCCGCCGTCGCTCCTCCTCGCTCACGGCGATGTCCACTCCTTCTTGTCGCCCGACGATCTTTGCGCAATAAACTACTCCCCTCGCTTTCCACCTCGACACCGCCTCGACCCCGCGTTTGCCCAGGCTTATCTGCTTGGCAACGAACTCGGATCCGGCGGGTATGGTTTTGTCATGACGGCGTTGCATCGCCGTCTCCAGACAGAGGTTGCGGTCAAGTTTGTGATAAAGGAAAAGGTCCCGGAGCAGGCATGGGTCAACCACGATACCCTGGGCAGAATCCCGATGGAGATCATGCTTTTGCGGATCATGAACCATGAAAGCATCGTCAAATGTCTGGACGTGTTCGAAGACGAATTGTTCTTTTATGTTGTTCGTCTCTTTCTCTCTTGCCTCTTTTGTCGACGTTGACGCCCTTTCAGGTGCAGGAACTGCACGGCTCTCCGTGGCACAAACGCGAGCGGTCGCCCTCTGCATACCGCTTTTTACCGGAGCTGTCACTAGCAACGCCGCAGTTCTTTTCCTCTACACCTCTCTTGTCTCCCGCAGCATCTGAATTTTCTGTGGCCGAATCGGAGCCGGATACCCCTCCTCAAGTGTGCAGTCAATTATCTCCTATCAATCTCCGTCTCCCGGACTCGCCGTCAGACGACAATATACTCTACAATATTTCTGTCCCAAAGGAGCCGATAGACGTGTCCAAACCTCGTCGCTATTCTCGTCGCCCTTCCCATGACCTGTTTGAGTGCATAGAACAGACGAAATACAAGCGTCTTTCCGAGAAACAAGCTCGATACATCATGGCTCAGGTCGTTGATGCCGTACATTATCTCGATAGCCACGGAATATGTCATCGCGACATCAAGGACGAAAACCTGGTGGTTGACACGAATTTCAAGGTGTGTCAGTGATTGTGCGAACATACGAGCCTATGGTTTACGTCGTTGTCGTGGTCGATTTCAGGTTAAACTTATTGACTTTGGTAGCGCGACCATGGTGGACCCAACCTATCCACGACCGTATTACAGCCTTTTCTTTGGTACAACAGCATACGCGGCCTCTGAGATTCTGCTCAAACAGCCATATCAAGCCCAACCTGTCGAAATCTGGACCCTGGGCGTCCTGATGTCGTATTTGCTCACTGGGATGTCTCCCTTTCCCACGGAACGGGATGCAATCGAGGGGCGTATTGTACTTTCGGAGCTGCCGGGAAAAAGGTTGAGCGATTCTTGTTTACATCTCATGAGCCGATGTTTGGAGCCTGATCCTGCACTGCGAGCGGATATCGAGGAAGTCCGGAATCATGGTTGGATTAAGGGCGCATTGGACGGTCTTTGATATTGGTTGTTCCAGCGACACCTTTTTTTTTCCTTCTTCCTTCGCGACCTCTTGCCTGGAAACTTACGTGATTTGACCCATTGAATACTAGTCGGTCTGTTTATCGCTATAGCTTTATGATAATGTTACCAATCAGATTGCCGCGGAGGCATCAACATTGCAGACTTCCGTCCGATTGTCGTACAACCTTTTTTTCATGTCGTGAGAGATATGTGACAATGGCGACATATGCAGCCGCCGGGTGCCCTCTGCAGTAAGATTACATGGTTCAATCTATCCATGTCGACGATTTCCTTTAAAGCGATAGGTTTTGTCGCACGCGGGTTTCAATGGGAATAAACATTGTGATCGCTGGGCGCTAGAGAGCTCCGGCCCAGGCACCCGGTGGTCATGCGAACAAATCCAGTAACTTCAATATTGCCTAATAGCCACAACCAAAGAATACGCTAACCAAGATGATGTCACCTCCACTGCCTCGTCGTGGCATAACCCATACCCTAGCCTATTTTACGTTCGTCAAGGCAATGCGAGGTTATCTTTTCGTATGTGTGAGTTTATTAAACTTTCGGGGCACTGAACCAACAGAAGTCACAGCGAGTGACTCGTGGTGACCAGGATTCGACTTCCATAACACCATAAGCGCTCTATCTCATATATGTGGAGATTATACAGCGTGCATGGCGGCTCTGCTGCTGGACCGTGTGCTACACGTTTTTGACTGGAAGGCGCTCTTCAGTTTCGACCACTTCCATAGTCCACTTACCCTTTCATGACTGCGACGAATGGGCGAGCCAGCGACTCGCCGTGTAAAAGGACGTTTCAAGACGTAATAAGGTAGGCGTCTTTCTTCTGTCGTAGAAAAGGTGTCATTTTCTATGCCAGCAGGCACTTCACACCTGCTTGGTTTGCAGTAACCATGGGTGAGTGTTTCTGTACTAGAGGGGGGTCGCAGGATACGTCGGTCATCCCAGACGGCGTTTTCGAAATTCATGACCGACTGTCGACCGTCCTCGTCTGCACACGGATTTACATAGGCTCACGGTTTTTTCCTGGTAGGGACTGGATCGATCTCCATGCTCTTTCATACCTTCCCATACGGCAACGACTCGAACGCCATGAAGTTATTATCTCTCGCTATCTTTTTCCTCAACCTTGTGTTATTTGTGCTGTTCACCATACTCAGCACAGCGAGATACATCCTGTTCCCAAGTATTTGGACCCGCATGCTACGACACCCAGTCCAGAGTCTGTATCTCGGGACCTTTCCAATGGGTGCTACGACACTCTTCACTGTCTCAATCATGTTGATTTACGAGACCTATCATTTTGGCGGGCAACCCTTTGTTTATGCAATATGGGCGCTCTGGTGGCTGGACGTCGCGGTGTCCATACTGTGCTGCTGGGGCATGGTTCACATGATGTCCGTCGTTTCCTGTGGACGGTGGTTATGGGCTCACATTTTTCAAGGATCACGTGTCAAAATCACCTTCTCGAGTCCATGACCCTCGCCTGGCTGCTTCCTGTCGTGACGCTGGTCACCGGAGCGTCGGCGGGGAGTGTCATCGCACAAGCGCTCGTGACATACACGCCGAACGGTGCGCTACTCACGTTTACGTTTTCGGCGTGTATGGTCGTTATCGGATTGGCACTCACGGTGATGCTCCTCACCGTATACCTCCTTCGCACGATTTTATATGGTTATTCGGAGGGGGCTGCGATTATGTCAGTCTTCTTTCCATTGTCACCCTCTGGGCAGGGTGCTGTGGCTATCCTTTTCATTGGCTCAGGGTTCAAATCATTATTACCCCTGACGCACGGAGAAGCGGACGGGTTGCTAGGCGCACCCAGCACGGGAGAAATCATCGATGTGCTGTGCGTCGTGACTGCCTTTGCGTTATGGTGCTTTGGGACGACGTGGATGATTCTGGCTCTGCTCGGATTGTGGCATTCACTGCGAAAAACCCGAGTGGCGTTCAGGCTGACGTTTTGGTCCATGATTTTCCCAAACGCAAGTCGGCTATGCCCGTCGAAAATTCCCGTGGGACTGACGGCATCATGTATTATTTTTTTTTTACAGGGCGTATACGCAAACTGCACGCTCGCGCTCGCGACGTCATTTTCGTCTCCTTTTTTTCGGGTGTGGGGAGCGACACACGCTGTCGCGACGTTGATGTTATGGGTGTACATCGTGGTGCAGACGGCACGGCTGTGTGCTAACGGACGGATGTTCGATGCCATTCCTATGGAAGAGGAGATTGGGTGGAATGGATTGGACGGAGGCCCTGAGACCAAACAGGAAGGACCGAACAAGATGATACAGACGTCGGGCTTAAATTGATAGGGCAAGGCCAGTAAGGCGGGCATTAATGATATTAGATAGACCATGTTCGGCAGCCACGTTCAGGTAGACTCGACCGAAAGCACACCCGGGGGAGCAACCAGCCCTTCAGCCCGACGATAAAAGTCCAATCTCAGCGTCCTTCCGCGCGCAAGACAGCATGCTCACGTGAGCCGCGATGGTAGTCGGCGTCACGTGCGATTCATTGTAAGCGAATTCGGAATGGCCATTGAGTCCGCTGATGTGGACGGCCAGCACGCGCATTTTTAAGCCCTAGCTTCGGGTCTCATTCATGTTTTGTACCCCGTCCCGCATCCCACGTGCCCTCAGTGCGAGATGTCGTCCAGGAAAACGTGGAAAGAATGTATCAGGTATGTTGTGTATCTTGTTCGTTCGCCTGCTGGAGTAGCTGATGGCACCCTATAGACATTTCACTCCCGCATGGCACACAGTCGTTATGGGTACGGGCGCAATATCCGCCCTCATCCACAGCTTCCCCTACGGCCGCGACAGCCTCGTGATCAGAGTCTTCACGCTCATCCTATTCTTCCTCAATCTCGTCTTGTTTATCGTGATCAGTCTTACCACTGCTGCCCGATATGTGCTCTTTCCGGACCTCTGGGGGAAAATGCTGCACCACCCTGCCCAGAGTTTGTTTGTGGGGGCCTTTCCGATGGGTTTTGCTACGCTCATTAATGTCGCTGTCGTAAGTGCTGATCCTGCATGTGATGCTTTGCAGAGGAGTCATTCAATTCACACAGGATTTGAACCAAGAAACCGGTGTTGGTGGATCGGCGTTCCTCTTTTTCCTATGGGGATGCTGGTGGGTCGACGTGGCTCTTTCCATCCTGTGTACGTTCGGCATGATGTATGCGATGTACGTCCGCCCCTCCGTGTTCCCTTTTTCCTCTGATGTCCTGGCAGGTCGAGCCACCAATCACACAGCTTTTCGAAGATGGCAGCCGTGTGGCTTCTACCGTTCGTCACCCTCATCGTCGCGTCGTCCACTGGCGGTCTGCTAGGCGGAGCTCTCCATTCGCATTCGATGACGCTTGCTCGTGTCACCACGGGCATTTCCCTTGCTATGCTCACCATTGGACTGGGTCTTGCAACAATGATGATCACGGTGTATCTTGTTCGGTTGATTGTCCACGGTCCGCCAGACGCAAACTTGATTCTCTCTGCATTTGTTGTTCTCGGACCATTTGGCCAAGGAGGTTTCTCGTTGCTAGTTAATGGTGCCAACCTCGCTGTTGTGTTCCCCGCACGCGTTACAGGCGAATTCCCGTTGTCTTCGTCGGCGGGACAACTTTTTTATGCCTTTTGTTTCTGCTTGTCCTTTGTTCTGTGGTCTACGGGAATATGTTGGGCCTTGATCGCGGTCTTGTCCGTCTTCAGCGTTGTAAGGCAGTCCGGCATTCCGGGTTTCGGGCTAGCATATTGGGGCATCGTCTTCCCGAACGCGGCATACGCCCTACTGTCCATACAATTAGGCGACGTTTTGGACAGTGCATTCTTCCGGGTGTTCGGTACGGTCTGGGCATGTATGTTTCCTTTGTGATGGTCTACTTCAGTGTCCACTAACCTCATGTTATTAGGCTTCGCATTCATGCTGTGGCTCGCGATATCGATCCGTACTATCCCTGCAGTCGTTGATCGATCCATCTTCAATGCACCCTGCCTTGCTGCCGGCCCTGCATCACCAGCCAAATCGGACGTGGAGAGAGGTACGCCAAGTTCATGCATGTCTGAAGGACTTGAAGAAGGATCCTCGCAATGCATTGCGGTGTCCTCGAGCAAGAACGAGTGACGAATCCTCATATTTTAGTGTACACGATGCCTGGATGTTTAGATACACGTCTGTACCGAAATGCCCATGTTTGCCGGTGGCGGTACTCTAGGTACACGTGCTTGACGTCGTGCGGGTCGCGGAGCCTCCTAGCCTTGTACAAGCAGCTCGGTATGCTGGCTGCAGCCCTCACTGTACCCTTCCACGCCTGACAATTTCCGCCCAGTCTGCAACCATCCTGTATTTAATATCCCCTTGTTCAGCATGCCAAGCTCTGCTGGTTACGAGCCACTAGCGCAGCACGCGGAGGAAGACGACGAAACACTCAACGCTGGTAGCAGTGGCGATCACACTGCTAAACCCTCGCACAATCAAGCGCTCAAGCGCCCTTACAAACCAGGCCACATTGACCTGAGCAAGCTGGATAATGCCTTCAAAAGGTGTGTCGAGTGGCTCCTCGGCTCAACTCGGTTTGACCGGTGGGGACAGGTGGACGGAGTCCATTGCGCAGAAGGTGAAGCGGAAGAAGAAGGTAGAGGACAATTCGCGCAAGGAGATATGGCAGAGCGTGTTTGATCCGTATGTCCCACCTTCCGGGACGAGCGACGGAGCGACGACCACGGTAAGCCCTGCTCCGTGCGTCCGCTGTGGCTCTGGGGTACATGACGAGCCTTGCACTAGGTCAAGACGCTGGACCATAATCCCCCGGTGACGCAGGCCGTGTTTGACAAGTATGTCGTATTCCGTGGCGGTCGTTTGGCTGCCTGCTCATGCTGCGGCCAGCATCACGCAGTCGGTTAGGAATGCCATTCTGGCGGGTATTCACCCCAAGATGATCTCCAAGGGCTCGTCGGGCTCTTATTTTGCCCGTGCAAAGGTGGACGGTAGGGTTCAGACTGTTGCGTCAGTGTTTGTCTGCAGCGTTCCGAGTGACATTCTCATTTTTGAATCATGCAGCGTGTTCAAGCCCAAAGACGAAGAACCATATGGCCGTCTCAATCCCAAGGTGAGCGTTTGTGCCACATGTCTCTGGTTGTGAATTTATGGTGGCATAGACTACGAAATGGCTTCATCGTCAATTTCGTTG
Organism: Austroboletus rostrupii; assembly: GCA_038089255.1. Lineage (NCBI taxonomy): Eukaryota > Fungi > Basidiomycota > Agaricomycetes > Boletales > Boletaceae > Austroboletus > Austroboletus rostrupii. The sequence goes on from JBBPKM010000564.1 coordinate 10,666, forward strand.
GATCATTCCGTTTGGGCGGGCTTGTCTCATACCAAATTTGAGGTGATTGTTGGCATTCATATCAACCTCCAGATAGCTGACGTGGAGCATTTATCGGTTACTGTCAGTTACATATCAGAAGCCGCAGCCTCGTTGCTCGACGAACGCCTTTCACTTAATATCGTCCCACGCACTCAGTTGGTGTCTCTTTCCAGCCAGGTTCGTAAGAATCACCTTCTCGAAGGGATCCAGAGATTCACGTCTCAAAAGGCATTTTTCTACGATTGGCTTGATAGAAGTGCGGCCAAGAAGGGTAAACCGTTGCCGGAGAAGATAGGTAGTATGCAGTTGTTCATGCACGGATACTCTGGCAAGTAATTTCCTTTCTATGAGCCGCAAACTCTAACTCGCTTGTCATCCCTATGAAGATGCGTCGGACTTTTTGCGCAGGCACCCGTGGCCGGGCCGATCACTGGCTGATACCTTTGATGATTCGCCTCACAGAAAGGGGCTACCGTCTAAGAAGTTCTTCTCTGCACTGAAGATCATCTGCGGAAAGACTGGCGACGAAGAGCTAGATGAGGAAGACCCAGAGGAAGAACGTGTTTTGTTCGATATCACGGAAGAGAGCGATTCCGGTCGCCCATTCTATTGGTCGAAAGCTCTTCAACAGAGTTTCAGAGAAGAGCTCGAAAAGTGAGACTTTCTTTTTTTGTTTGAGTGAGCAAGCTTCCGTGTGTTGACGACTTTATTCTTAAAAGACTTGTGATATTGGGTACTTGCGATCGGTCTTTAGTTCGATGCATCATCTAACTACGGATTAGATTACCTGATGCTCAATACCGACCGAGGAGCCGACAATTACATGATCAAGTATTGCGAAGGTGACCACGAAAAGTCCCTGATTGATGTGGCTCCTCAACCATCGAAACGGCCGCAAATGTCTCTTATGAACGAACTTCGTCTGTCGGAAACCTCTGCATCTCTTCAGCCCACAGTGACGTTTGCACATGCAATCCCACCATCTCAGGCCTCGTCATCGTCAACTCTTCCGCACGACTATACCCGCCAACCACACGTTCACATCGCCGCTATTGATAACTCCCTTTCATTTCCTCATGAGCACCCACAAGGATGGCGTTCGTATACCTACGGATGGCTTTACCTTCCCGTGAGTGTGATTGGTCGACCATTTAGCGAGAAGACACGGGAACACTTTTTGCCGCTCCTGACAAGCAAGTCCTGGTGGGAAGAAACGACATTTCAACTGCGGAAGTTGTTTGTTGTAGACCCAGATTTCCATCCCAAGATGTTCAAGGTGAGTTTTTGCTCAGGAACCCGCCCTGATGTGTATTATGTACCTGAGTTTGTGTCATCAGAGACAACTGGCCGTTATCAAAGGGCAAGCTTACAATATCGTCGAGTCATTGAAGCACGCGGTAAGTCCTAGTTCTTATCTTTACCAAAAGACCGACTGAATAGACTGTCGTAACACCCTAGGATGAAGGTTTGTTGCATTCTCGATGTGTTGCAAGATTACTGAGTGACCTCCAGGCCCGTTGGAGTTAACTCGGCGGACCAAACAACTGGTGTGGGATGATGAGACTGAAGTCATGGAGGAAATAACGCGCCCTACGGATGTGGGACCCCTCAGCGCCTCTCCTCGCCCATCAATCAGCTCTGTGCCCCTTCCCCCTCGGACGCGTAGCCGTAGTCAATCAAGCGAGTTTCCTCCTCCAGTTCGCCTGCGTTCATCTGGGTCGCATCGACCGGTACCATTTTCGGCGAAATTCCAGAAAGTGCATCCTGGTACTACGGGAGTCACGGTACTCGAACACCTCGAGAGGTTGGATGCGGTTGAAGCTAGTTTACAGAGACTTGGTGTCGATGAGCCCTTGATCGAAGAGGAAGACGAAGAGGTGGACATTGGCGAATCGTCCACGGTGAGGGGCCAGCCATCCCTTCTTATGCCAGCGGAAGACAGCGAAACGGCTTTTCTGGACATGCCTGCATCGGCACCGCTCTCACCTACGGGTGACGGGATAGCGTCGTCGTTTCCTGGTGACCAGTCGCTTGCGAGTTCCATGACGGAGGAGGATTTGACAGCCATGTCCAAGTCAATGTCACATGTGGAGCCCATAGCGAAGCACATGAGATGGAATAGTCATACTCCTCAGTCAAGACGACAGCTCGATACCACCTTGGAGTGGATGGCAGCGGACGAGGTCGAGCAGCGCAAACGCACAGTTATCATCGAGGTTAGTGCTTCTGTTGCCGCTCACTAGTAAATATTTGACACGACCACCTAGCGTCTCGAGACGGTCTCAGCAAAACCGCTGTTGAGCTGTTGGTAGTTTTTTTTTCTTTTTTTGAAAAAAATCTAGTGACGGGTGTGAGGGTAAATAGAGTAGACTAATGGACGACTCGATGTTTTTGTACAAGGCTATAAACTAGTCTACTTGAGCGTCTGAATGACTCTCGCGACCCGATGATGTCGACCTCAGCGTCTCCCCTTGTTTTGAACATACACACGCCAACTTCGTCCTTTGCCATCGTGCATTCTTGTCAGTAGGTGGCCCATCTCTCGCTGGTGTTAGACTCTCAGTTTCAAGGGTCACGATGCAGTAAAGGACGAGTCACTGCGGCAGCTTCACGACAAGCTCACCCGGAAATGCGGCGCCACGGAGTTTCAAGGGCAGCGGGTTCAGTCAGGATGGATCAAATACGTCTGGAACGACACCACCTGGAATCTAGATGATGGTAGCGCTGGCCCTCTTCGCCCCAGAGTTTTTTCTGATCAAGCGTGCCTTTTTTTCTCAGACAGTGACTATACCATCTTTGGTTGGCGATGCCCCCCCAATAACGCGACGACCTCGGCGTCTGGCCCCAACGTGTCTGCTACGCTGCA